>CAJJDN010000043.1:73369-191500 GCA_905182985.1 Paramecium sonneborni
TAATTAAGAATTCTAATAAATATAGTTCTAATTCAGCTAAATGATAGTATTAAAATAACAACTTAAAATCTTGTTGAAATAATGTTTTATAATTTCATCATCCATTTAACAAATTGGCTTAAAATACGACCAATTAAATCGCTACTTTAATAAAATTTCTTGAGATTTTCATAAATTTGGAATCATCTTTTGGCAGCTTTCAAATTATATCGCCAATCCTGAAATTTATTACAAAGGGATTAAAAATGCTTTTTTAATTATATACAGATCAATCAAGATATAATTTATGTAATTCGAACTATGTATATATGATTGCTTTTTGTAAAATTATCTACTTATTTTTTAAAATTTGTAATAAATAGTATAATTATTTTTCACATTTCCGTTTTAAAGAATTGACATACATTCTTTCGCAATTTACTTGACTTAATGGAATTTAATAATTAAAAATGTATGCTTTCAAATGGCTAAATAATTTTATTGCTTTCAACATTATGATAATCTAAATACCAAACTATCTTGTTAAAATATAAATTTCTTTTAAGATAATATTTCTAAAATATGTATAAATAGTACATTTTTTTTGTAAAGAATATTTCATTAATATTAATTTATAGTAATTACAATAATCTTAAATAAGGTGTGACTTTTCCTTGAAAAATAATTTATATTTTTCTCCAAAAATCTTAATTCAGTCTTCCAAAATTTCTATTTGTACTGTCTTGAATTAATTTAACTTTCTTATTTAGTCCTTAGTTTTGCTTATTAAAGACTTAATGGTTGAGCATTTTTATTCGAATATGTATGTAAGGAATTTTACAATTTCTCATGTCTTATTAATGAATGACTACAACAAGTTTTTATCTAAAAATTGTTAGTATAGCTTCATTACTATCTATTTTAGTTTGATAAAGACTTCAGCTAAAATTTTAGACTTTATTTACAAGGTTTTTATGGGAATTTAGAGTTTTTAAATTATAATGTTATTTGATTTTCCCTCATAATTAAAATTAGTCAGACGCTGGGTAATATTGCTATTAAAAGGTAAGATTTGTTAAAGAAAAACTGAGGATATTAGTTTTATCGATTTGTGTAAGGTAAGATTGTCAAAGGATAAGCCTAAATATATGTAATTTGAAATATATTTAATATAATAGAGATTAAAAACTTTGTATTAGAATTTTTAGATATTAAAAGTTGACTGATTTTTGTTATCTAATCTAATTATTAGCTATGTATCCTGATCATCAATATATATAAACTATGAGATTATTGTATAACTATTGTATATTTGAATTTTCTGTTGTGGTTTTGTTTGTAATAATCAATACTTTGGTCTGTTACAATTTATTTTTTCTTTTTTATCAATTGAGACGATCTAACGGGATAGGAATATAGATAGTAGATTATTATTTTATTTATTTGAAATATATCAGTATTATAGATGATAAATACAATTGATTGATTACAGTTGACCTAGTTTATTATTAATATAAGTGATATGCTAATCAGAGTGATGTTATAAATATTTATAAAACTTAAACAGGAACATCAGTAGCTAATGGAAGAAAAAGAACTAGAGATATATATAAAAAAAAAGTGGAAGGATTTATTTGTTTAGAATATAAAGGATAATATCACGGTGTAATAATGGGAATATTGAGCATAAGTACAAAATTATGGCAAATTAAATTATAATTAACAAGTAGCTAAAAGATATTAAATAACTAATTTAATTTAAAATATCTTGAGTTTATATGAAGCAAACTTCGACTTAAAATGACAGGTTTTAGCCAACTTGATTAAGATCTGGTTGCTCTTTTTTGTAATTATAAGAACATGAAGAAGATAGACTATTATCTGTCATGGGAAGTAAACATAATGAGGAACTGGCAGCTGGATAAACATTATATTGAAGTAGAAATTCCACTTGATAGCTATTTTGCTGTTTGTTGAAGAGGATTAACCTCTAAAAAACACCACAAAAATAAAGTGAAAAATAGGGGTACTAAAATCTTTAAATTAAATTGAGAGATTTATTATATATTAAAACTATATTATAATCATATGTTTTTTAAATCTGTTTCTTGATATACTAAAAGAAATGGATTTACTCCATTTATATTTTTAGACCCTTCTTACTAAACATCAATTATGGTCGCATAATTCATTAAATTTGGATCTATAATATACTTTCAAGTTGTAATTTAGTTGATAAGCTAATTTATTAGACTCTATCTCAATTAAAAAAATAAACGTTTTTACTATAAATCTTAATGTAATACAAATCTCTATACTGCCTCATTAATCAAAAGTATATTTTAACTTCTGGTCTAAGTAGAGAATACATTTTTTTTGTTGAATTTAAGCAGGAAATTTTAAAATCCATTATAATTGCTTAATTCTTTCTATTTATTTCAATAAAATCAGTTTTTTAGACCATTTTTGTTTTTTTATCAGCAATCATGAATTCACATTCATCATATGAGATTCTTCAATAAGATATTGTTAATCTTGTCACCACTTATGATAGAATAAGATAAAATTTTTAGTTTTTAGCTTCAATCTTGACTCAACAAAAATTAATTATTTTTTTGAATAAGATATACTTAAAGGTATTAATTCTTTTGCATCCTTTTTGAATCTTTACAAATCAGTTTAAGTATCAGAGGAATACTTTTCTTTGTATTTTGTAATGACTTTGTGAAAATTTTTTTCAAATATTTTTATTTTCCTTCTGAATTTTTAAAGAGAATTTATTGAGCATACAAATTATAGAGAGAAATAATATAAAATTTCTCTTTCAGCAACTGAATTTGATTTTGGAAGATTTTAAATTATATTGAACTTGATATTTAATATAAGTGTTATTGGTTGCAAAACAAAATTGAGATAAAACTTGATCCAAAATATCTTTTATAAACAATTTGTAATTAAGAAAAAGGTAATTGTCTTGCCTGATAATAGAACTTTTTTCATTATTTAAATTATATTAAACCCTTTCATTAATTTTTAATCCTGATTTTCTCAATTTTCTCAATTATTTTTAATACGAGATGCAAATTGTATGGAATATTGTTTTTTTTCAAATCAAAATGTTAATATTAAAGCATACTTTACCCATATATCATTTAAAATAGAATCAGGATGATAATATATTTGTCTGCATGATTTGATTGAATAATCATGGCAGTTTCATGATGAGATTAGACTAAAAGTACTTAGAAATAATTACTTATCTTTCAATTGATGAAGGATTAAAACTTTTTTGATGAATATTTATGATAGAAAAGTAACTAAAATAGTAATAATATTGCTATCATAATAATAATTAATTATTTGTATATATTTAATTTTTAATTACAATTTATTAACCTAATTATTAATATTAGATGGATCCAATATAACATAAAATCGTTGATATCTTATTTGAAGAAATAGATTCTACTTAAACTCATGCTAGATTAGAATATGAAAATAAATATAAAGGTTAGATCACTGTTCTAAGAGCGCTTCATTAAACTGCAATCAAAAAGGAACATTTTAACTACCATAATCTTTCCTTATTTTACAAAAGTATAGTATTTAAAGAATATTACTCCTGTTATTGGATATACAATAGTATAAATCTACAAAGAACTCTACAATGTGGATGCTGAATTGAAATGGGTCAATGACATAGAGTTGAACTCAAAAAAATCAGGTGGAATTCTCACAGAATCAGAATAAATAGGAGATGAACTCGTATTATATATAGGAATTGGACTTAATGTTGATTGGTGTATCTAAGATGCCGCATGTCTTGAATAAGTATTAGGTAAGAAAATAGACCAAGAAGAATTATTTTTGAAGGTGAGAGAAAGGGTTATTTAAACATTATATCAATTAAATGAATAAGGTTTTGAGATATTTAGAAATGGAATCAATTAAGTTCTATATAGGAAAGGTTAACTATGTGAATTTGTTAATTCTAAAACTTTAGAAATAGAATAGACTGGAATAGTGGAAGAGTTGAATAAAGATGGAGATTTAGTTATTAGGGGTTAAGATGGATTAACCAGAATTATAGAACCTAATTAGAGAATGAAATTATGATAAATCATATAAAAATAAATAAGTATTTTTTAATAATTAAGAATTATAATAATCACTATAATTAATACATATAAATGCTAACATTAAGATATAATTTATTAATGTGGTGCATATAATTATTTGGAATAATTTTTCTTAAAAAATAAAGAATAACTGAGATTTATTCTATTAAAGTATTATCCTTCTATAAAATCCTAACTTATGGTAATGTATTTTGTAATCCTGACGAGATTCATATTTATGCAAGTTTTAAGCAAATTTATTATTTAAGATGATATTAAAGAATTAATACATAATCAGCAAAAAATTTTTTAAAAGGAGGTGTTTATGATTAACTACCTGACTTTAAGGCATTAATTTTTATTTTTAAAATTGAATTATTAACCTTGGTTATGGTAATATATATTTCTACGTTTGACATTTAAAAACTTAACCATTTCTTATCAAGTATGAGGAGTTCTAATGTTCGCTTTTGGAATGTATTAATTAAGAAAATACACACAGATGCCAGAAATTTTGAATGATCAACTAGTTTTATACTTTGATAAAATGGAAGAATAATTAATTTATTTAATGATAATATCTTAAAATTAAGATGTCAATTTAATGAGGAGCCTCACAACAATTTTTTCCTTATGAATGCTAGTTTGGTTAAATTTATGGATCATTATTTTAGAAGTGATAAATAAATATTATTTACAAAGAAATTTTTTGATGAAGTTAAAATTTTAGAATCATTTATAATTATGAGTTTAATTTGGTTTATCTATTAACAAGTATAATATAGAATCTAGCATCGTATTTAATAATTGGTATTGCCAATTAATATTGTAATTGATGATTATTAGTAGAGTTATCAATAAATCTAAAAAATGATTAATAAACTAAATTAATTTCTCAATTCTTTAACAAATATATCCTCTCTACATCTCAATTTCAATTTTATTTTAATAAATGAGATTTTGGATTCATTATTTAAACTTCTGACCTAAAACTAACTTAACTTAGAGAATTGGCTTAAAGAAAATAAATATTTTAAAATAAAATATTCATAAAAGTTTAAAATTACTTTAATTGTAATTAAGANCATATAAATGCTAACATTAAGATATAATTTATTAATGTGGTGCATATAATTATTTGGAATAATTTTTCTTAAAAAATAAAGAATAACTGAGATTTATTCTATTAAAGTATTATCCTTCTATAAAATCCTAACTTATGGTAATGTATTTTGTAATCCTGACGAGATTCATATTTATGCAAGTTTTAAGCAAATTTATTATTTAAGATGATATTAAAGAATTAATACATAATCAGCAAAAAATTTTTTAAAAGGAGGTGTTTATGATTAACTACCTGACTTTAAGGCATTAATTTTTATTTTTAAAATTGAATTATTAACCTTGGTTATGGTAATATATATTTCTACGTTTGACATTTAAAAACTTAACCATTTCTTATCAAGTATGAGGAGTTCTAATGTTCGCTTTTGGAATGTATTAATTAAGAAAATACACACAGATGCCAGAAATTTTGAATGATCAACTAGTTTTATACTTTGATAAAATGGAAGAATAATTAATTTATTTAATGATAATATCTTAAAATTAAGATGTCAATTTAATGAGGAGCCTCACAACAATTTTTTCCTTATGAATGCTAGTTTGGTTAAATTTATGGATCATTATTTTAGAAGTGATAAATAAATATTATTTACAAAGAAATTTTTTGATGAAGTTAAAATTTTAGAATCATTTATAATTATGAGTTTAATTTGGTTTATCTATTAACAAGTATAATATAGAATCTAGCATCGTATTTAATAATTGGTATTGCCAATTAATATTGTAATTGATGATTATTAGTAGAGTTATCAATAAATCTAAAAAATGATTAATAAACTAAATTAATTTCTCAATTCTTTAACAAATATATCCTCTCTACATCTCAATTTCAATTTTATTTTAATAAATGAGATTTTGGATTCATTATTTAAACTTCTGACCTAAAACTAACTTAACTTAGAGAATTGGCTTAAAGAAAATAAATATTTTAAAATAAAATATTCATAAAAGTTTAAAATTACTTTAATTGTAATTAAGATTTAAAGATTTGGGAGAATAAAAGCATAATTAGTTGATTTAATAATTTAATAAAAAAAATATATTTATAAGAATGAGAACTTTGACAGTAACCAATTAAATAGAATGTATTATCGATAGAATTTGATAAAATCCCAAACTCATTTGATTCAAATTTTATAATTATTCAATTTTCAAAGGTTTGTTACATTTTTTATGCAAGGTTTTTATCCTTTTATTAATTGTTCTGTCTTTTAAATAAAAAAAATTCATTAAGAGATATTATATTTTGTAATTTAAAACTTAATATTCAGCTTTTTTTCTCATTTCCAAAGTATCATTAATTTAAAACAGATTATTCATATATTGGCATTTTATATCAATAATTATTGTTAAAGCACTAATAATATATGTCTTATTAAAATAATTTCCTGCTTTGAAGAATAATATTTAACATATAAAATAAATTAATTTTTAATTTTACTTATTATTATTAATAATTAATTTAAAATATCAATTATTTCTTTAAACTCATTTATATCAGATCATTATTTATCCTAAAAAATGAAACTTGCAAGTTTCAAAATTCCTTCAACTTTCCTCAAATTCTCGAAGTAATGATGTATGAAATTAATGAGAATCTATTTTATATTTTTTTCTCAGTATATATAATAAATGAATAATTTTATTATTGTAATTTTCTTTATTTTTTCAATAAATAAATGAAAAAATTATATTTACAATTAGAAGGTTCAACTGACAAGTTAAAAGCGTTGCGATTGTTAGAAGTTAAAAATGCATTCTTCTTAAATGTAATAAATCAAAAATATTTTTTAAACCTTTATATAAAGTATTAACAAAATTCTTTTGGCTTTGTGATTTGAATTATTAAAAATTATATTTATTAAAATTCAGTCTTATGAACATTATTATTTCAAGAAAATTCATAAATATATTTTTTTTAAATTTAGTAATGATATCAATCATAATTCTGTCCTTTTATATGAAAAGTGCATATACTGATTACATTTATGTATTGAATCCAGAGGAGCCATTTTTGCTTGAAGAATTTTCAATTTTGGAAGAAAAAAACGAAGAAGGTATTGTATACAGATGGAGCGCATGGTTTTAATACCTTCCCTTAAGTTCATCAACAAAGGCTCAATCGATTGGAATACTTGATAGCAATTGCTATCATTTATTTAGTTCTGTGGATCAGAAATCCAAAAGTTTAAACTTTTTGCATTACGATTGCTAAAATCCTATAGAAATGAAAATTCAAAAAATAATTAAATTTATTGGAAATGATGGTTTGCAATATAGTTTTGAAATGAACATAAATAATTTTGAATATGAAAATTAATGGTATTATTTTGATTTCATCTATTTTCTATACAATAAGAAATTTTAGATAATATTTATAAAAAATGAATAAATAATACAGGATAAAATTTTGAATATTTTACCCTTTGAAGATATAAATTTACTCTAAAAAATTGGAGGTGATTTGATAGTTGAAGATTCAAAAATAATCAATATTAGAAAAGGTGATAAATTTGCTTCATTTCCTGGTAAAATAATGCCAACTTATAATGATAACAATATTAAAAATTTTGCCTTAGCTGCAATTACTTTATCAAGATCTCGGAAAGCGTGTAAATGTTAAAGCAACCCAGTAAAAACATTAATGGATTCAGATTTCTATGAGTTAAAAACATTAATTTATACTTCGAAATTTTCTAATTGTAATTCTTTTATTTTTTCTGGATGGTTTAAGATTAATGAAATAATAAAAATAGATTAGGAAATGACTTTTTAATTTATTAAGTTGAGTTCAAATATGTAAAATAATTAGCTATAAAATTAAAACCTATCTCCATTATAATTATTTTATAAGCTTTCCTAAGATATTAATAAAGTAGTTATAACCACCTACAGCTATACATTTCCTTCAGTTACATAAGATTTTACTAATGACCCTTTTCTAATCATCAAAGAATTTAACATTAATAATAATATATCTTTATGGCATCTTTTATATGTAAGATTAATCGAAGATAATTTAAATATTATATTAAAATTTTATGAAAAATAACAAGTTTATGAATATAATACATAACTTGTTGTGAAGTAATTTCATTAAATATATTATAAGTTGTTTTTAGGTAATTTTTAATAATAATAAACAAATTATCTTAATATGATAGGCAGAAATCTTTAATTTCTTAACTGCAACTAAAATTTTTAATAAAAAAATTGTCATATTAGTTGTGGAGATTGTGATGGTCCTACTTATTAAGATTGTTTATCATGTTCAGAGGAATCTCATAGAATATATTGTATTAAAATTCATTCAAACTAATAACAATTCTATTTTATAAAACTTATGACATATATTTAAGATCACATTACATTAAAATGTTTCAATTTTATGGTTTTCTCTGTAAATTTTAAACATTCATAATCTGCCTTACTCTTATTTAATTTTAAGCATCAACTTCTTTAATTTATAATATTTTGCTCAGTAATAAGCGATCTGGTTAAGTTAACTATAATATTATTTATGGATAATTTATTTTTAAGTATTATAAAATGTTTTAAACAATCTAGGTTTATTATGTTTGTGACATTATGCGAATGGATTCAAGATCCATGCTGTTTGGTTTTTCAATTTAATTTTCTTTTTTGTAGTTTGACATCTCTTTCAAATGTATTTCTAATTAATTGTCCTAATACTCTAAATCAAAATTTGGAATTGATTTTTCAATCTAAATAATTGTTTGAGTTTTACCTGTTATGTAAAATTTGGGTTTCCAATTGTTTAATGGAAAGAAATTTTCTCTAAATAAGCTGCATATTTATTTAGGAAATTATTAAATAATTATTCTATTATTTATTGCCTATGTTATTCTTCATAAAGGAGATGAGAGTTTAAAATTAAGAAGTGAATAATGATAAAATAAAACTTATAATTATAGACAGTTAAGGCTCTTCCAAATGTCAAGTTCAAATAACTGCTGGTATTGATAATGATTTATCGTAAATGGGCATTTAGCAATTTAGAATTATCCATAATAACTGGCATAAAAATAGAAATATATGTTTTTGGTAATATTTCTTTCTATTACAATTAAATTGAAAGAATTTTGTAAAACTATTCGGTTAACAATAAATAACATTCATCTAAATTGTAATTTTGATAAAATAGTTGAATCAATATCGAAATTCTGATATTATCTTCTATTGAATTATTTTTTTAAAGTTCTGAATAAATAAATTTTAACATCTAATATTTATGGCTAATTATTTACAGTTGATATCCACTAAGGTTTAGATTTAATCACTTCAGTAGCATAAATTGTGCTTTGCAAAAATAACTTGAACACACTTTCAACAGTTAATTTTTCTTCTTATTCTAGAATAGCAGGCAAACTGTCAAATATAATATAAATGATTTCAGTCAAGCCCTTTGTATATGAAATGAATTTTGAACAAGCGTCAAAAATTTCATCTAAAAATTATAAATTTTCTGGTTGTAATAAATTATTTAAAATTGAAATTAAGGTTGGTTCTATTTAAGCCTAAAATCTAAAAAAAAAATACTGTATATTTTAAAGTATAGGCTTGGGACAAAATTGTGTCAATAATCTTGATACAACTAAATACGATAGAAGTGTGGTTAATGTATTAAGTCTAATTCAATTTGATTTTTTTACAACCAATATCAATTCTTTTTGCAATAGATTTCATTATATCATCAAGATATGTATCTACAATTAAATTGCAATTTTAGATCACAATCTATGCAAATTCATAATAAATATCAAGATCTGAAAGTTCTAATTAGTCACAAAATTAAGAATGTTAGAATGCAACAGAATCTTCCATCTTATTTAAAACATCCTAGTTCTAAATAAGATCAACAAGGCATTTAACGGCAAATAACTTAACACTTTTTTTTTATTTCGTTTAGTTTAAAATACCAAAGCAGAATTTTATACATTTTTAAAAGGATCTATCAGAATTTGAAAATATTTATGGCAAAACAATTTTAATAAATTCCATTCCTAAACATTTGCCTAATGCATCAGCCTTTCTTTTCATGAACTTTAAGTTTTACTTTAAAAAGTATTCTATACTTTATCTAATATCTTTTCTTGATGTAAGTTATTTATTTAGGATGCAAAATGATAACAAAATTGCATTATATCTTAACTCGGGGGAACATTAAAAAAAGTTGCATTTAATTATTTCCTATTGCAATTTATTACATAAAGTAGTTTCTTGAATTGTTTCGAAATGAAACAACAACAATTCAGAAGATAACTCATAGTAAGTTTTAATAAATCCATCAATATTTTTTGAAAGCTTATCCAAGATTTGTGCCATTAGGCTTTTAATTGAATCATTCTAAATAAATTAAGTATATTTACATCAAATTTAATAATGGCTTATATATTTTCATAAAAATCTGAAGTGTTTTCATAAAAATTAGCATTTTCTTCTTCATCAAATAGCAGATTGTCAAAAATAACATTAAATAATAATTATTGCTGATTATTTTAGAAAAAATCATACGAAAAAGAGTAACTTAAACATTCATTAACAAATTGTAAGACTGATAAAGATGTTAAATGATCAAATTTTTTTTCTAAAAATGATTATATTAGTAGTGGTAATATTTAATTCGTTAATTAAGCTAAGTAAGGAATTGAAAGTGATTCAAATTTCAGTTATGATTGGACTTATGATTGATTTTTGATTAATATGCATAATGACTTAACTAAGTTTGATGTAATGAGATGGTCTAATAACAAATACTTCTGAATGAATTTTAGTAAATATTAATCTTAGGATAATATTAATAATTTTTCTTATTAATAATAATTGTATTTTTGAATGCATACCACAATTATGCTGCTTATCGTTTTACCAACATGAATATCAGTATTTGCATAATCAAGATATTAGAATTATTGAAATATTTGTTCAATAATAATTTAAAGTTATTGATCTAAAGTTCTGATATTAAATAAAAATCTTAGTAGTTGATCCAAGATAAACAATATAGGAAGGATAGAATTGGACATTTATTAATGAGTGCTAGCCAATGATTGTTACATTTATTACAATAGAAAATCAAACAATTCATTTTTTTCTTAAAATGCTTCAAAAACAATTCCAATAAGATGAGTTATTAGTTTATTATAAGATTTGAAATATTTAATTCCAAGATGAATGGACAATGAAAATATAATTTATTAATCCTATTCTGATGTAATTTAGGAAAGTTTCTTTAATTGTTAAGTGGCAAAGATGACAAGTTATTTGAACTTTAAAGGATTGTATTTTTGGAGATTCATTTGCATAATTGAATCAAAATGATAAATTGTTCTGATGATCATTATTAACTTAAGTGTAAAATTGTTTTCCATATATAAATCTACAGATTATTAATTTTCTTAATTAGAATACACTTTGGCAATGTAATCCAATAATTAATCTAATTCAACAATGGACAATCCCTCAGCAATTGGTTGGGTAAATAATTAGAGTAAATAACTTTAATTCATGAATATAATATAATTAAAATAATATGCTCATAATTAGTTCAAATTGTTAAAGTAAAAATATATAAAATAAAATAATTAGAATCTCTAATAAAAGTTAAAGGTATTCTAGATTGATTTTGCGTTTGGGTCGAGATAAAAAGAATACTAATAATGATTTTTTTTATTGTTGATTATATCAATGGGAACACCATTTAGGTTATCCATTAGCATCTTAGATAACTAATCTGCCATCATCCTACAAAATCAATACAAATGGAGGAGCAAACATACCAAAACTTTAACCAGAAACCCAATAAGGTACACCTTTGGCATCGATCATTTATAATTCACCTGAAGGATCGAATTTCAACCAAACAGGTGGAATTGGCTGTCTATTGAAATTAACAGCCTATTATAATTATTAAAGAATACCGAAAAGATTGGTTATCTTGTTTAATTATGGAAAATGAATAATCTGCCATCATGGAAGAAAGATAATGTGAACTATTAATTTGGACTTGTTAGCATAAAACCTGAAGTCATAGTTTTACCTGCTTAAACAATATTCTAATCATCATCTAGCCATCTCAATCTGTTTCCATGAGCCCAGACACCCTTCTTCTTACCTCCATTCACAAAAGTCCATTCACTAGATAATTAAAATTTATTACCCATTTCCATGCATATTGTTATCAACCCATTATCCATCATATTGCTATCTGTTATTCCAAACTTACTTTCCTTATCCATTTTTCTTTCCATTTATAAATTATCCTTCATATCTTGAATCACCTACTACTAACACTCCCATTCCATTGTATTAATCATTAGCCCATTAACCTTCATAATATCCACCATAACTAAATTATAGTCTACCTTAACCATGTTTTAAATTATTCATCATATCTCCAGAATAATGGTCTCCATTTGGATATGTGAAATCTACTCTACCATTCATTGGTTATTGTCCATAACTATTTTAATATCGGACTTCATAATTTTAAACGAATTAATTCAATTATTATGGAAGTACTTATTATTATTATTATTACTATTATTATTATTATTATGGTTATTGATATTACTAAAGTTACTATTAAAAGGATTCTTTAGTAGGTGCTTCTGCTGATGATTTATCTTTTTATAAGTAATCCTATGGTTTTGATGTCTTAAATGTACATTCTATTTCTACTTCTCCAACATTTGCTCCATCATAAAATAATGTAACTGTTTACAATTAGTTTTCTTTTAGTGTTAATGAATCAGTTATAGAAGCATAACCTATTTAATAATTTGATTGGTTTACCACATCCTAAAAAATCATTCCATCCTATTAAAGATTCAGCCCAAACTTCTATATATAAGGTATCTTCATTTGTTTCTCTTGTAAATATTATTTCATCGCTCCATTTCGGCGTAGTGTGTCCAGCTGCATCAACAGAAGTGTTCATTGTCTCATTACCGAAATGAATAGTTAAGAATGGATCCATCTTTAATAATAGATTAGTATTTTTCTTTAACCTCCCAAATTTTGGTTTGACGATGAACTTTCCCTCAGTATCTGGAGCCTTGATTTCTGGTAAGTCTTTTCCATTCGGATCTAGTGTAAAAGTGGCTTCCAAATGAATTTCACCTGCTTTCTCACCATGATGAAAAAGTAGAAATGATATTCTTTTAGGTTCAGCATTTCCTTTTCTTATAGAAGTCAAAGAAAATGCTCCTTCACCAATTAAAATATCTGAAGTGAGAGTATTTTCACACCACACCTAACCTATGATTACATCTGGTTCTCCAAGCAACTTTTAAAATGTGTGTGTACACCCTTCCCATTTTCTATTAAAAAAATAATCACAAAATATATGTACGGATGCTTTCCTCCCTCTTTTGCAACTGGTGTCTTAAACTCTTATCTTCCCATAAGTAATTTAATATAAGGATCCATAACTCCTATGAATCTTACATCTCTTTCTAATAAAGCATGCTTTATTGTCAAAAAAACTGGCCCTTTGAAACCTGGCGCTCTATTTTATTCAACTACACCTCCTGCACTACTACCGCAACCCATTAAGTAAAGTAATTTATATAATCAATAAAATCAAATGATGAATTTTGTTTGAAATAGTGAAAAAAATAATAATTGTATTAAATCCAATTATTACGATTCTATTATTTCAATTTGATATTCCCTATCATTGACACTGCATTCAATCTATAAAAAGTAATGATGAGTAACACAGATAGGGTTAGATAAATTAATTTAACACAAATTAAAAATATAAATTAATATTATTATTTATTTTTATATTTATTTCATTCATTTTTATTTGTATATTATTCGTACTTTTCATATTCAAATTTTATTTCCTTTAATAATTTGTAATATTCTCTCTCTATTGCCAAAGCTTGTCTATACTATTCTAAATTGCTTTGTCTTTTGTTCTCAGATTATTACAACTTTTCTTAATAAAGTTATAATTATTTTTATAATTGCTAAAGTATATTGAATATCATACTTTGTAGGTAGAATCTAAATTTTATTATAATTCTATTTTTCCTTTTTTATCCTTTAAATTATTAGTATAGTTCTCTTTAAAAGTTCTATAAATATCCACAAATTAAGCTGCCAATTATTTCACTTCTAGCAAATTGTTATATCTTGATAATAATTTTTTATTTGATTCCATCTCTTCATTAATTGAATCATATAATTCTAAAAATCTTTAATGATATTAGGCTATTTCAGAAGGTTATGGAAAAGATTCCAACTTTCTTTCTAAAACTACAATCTCTTGATTTAAAAGTTAAAATTGTTAAAATTTCTTTTCGAATTTTTCTTTCTTTTAATTATACTATGCTTTCATTTCCTTGAATAATTCTTAATCATTTTCTTATGGCATATTCCTAATAGCTTCCTCTTTTTCTTTCTCTATTTTTTGTTATTCTTATTTAATTTCTTTTTTTAGTTCAGATTTTTATTCTTTTAATTCTATCTTTTTAGCAACCTACTCTTCTGCTCTTTTAACATCAGCTTGATTAGCTTTTTTTGTCTTTGATTCAATTACTTTTAATGCATCTACAATTTTACTAAAACGTGATTTTTCTTCATTTAATTATTCCTACAATTAATTGTTTTGTTATTCTAACTGCTCTACTTCAGCCATATCTTATTCTATTGCCTTTTCTAGATTGTTGAGATTTTATTATTGTAATTTAAATTATTATTCAAGAATTATTTTCTCTTGTAATTTTATGTTAACCGTATTTACAACTTCTTAATCTTCTTCTTAATTTTATTATTTTAATCCTTCTGCAATTTTTTCTTTAGAAATCAATTATGATAATGATTATCCAGCTATTGAATTTCTTCTTTATAATTTTTGAAATTTTCTTCCTTCTTCTTCATTCAAAGTTGCTTCAGCAGATGGACCAGCAATTTAAGACATTTCCTTTATTTATGCTTATGCTTATTATATCTTTTCTTTTTATAAATTTGTTAATTGTTCCAAAGTAACTTATTGATTTTAATTTGTTGCTTTCTTTTCTGGAATTTCATCGACAAATAAATTTTATTAAAATGCTAAAGCTGGATTCGATTAAGATTTATTACTAACAGCACTTACATTCTGCTAATTTCCTTATTTTTATTTTTAAATTCCTGAAATTAAAGCACAAAATTTGTTATAAGTTCTTTGACTTGATAAATCTCCATATTCAATTAATGTAGAATAAACACGTAAAGGGTCTTTTTTAGATAATCTTTTCAAATTTTTAGTTTATCTATTATCTTATAATAAATCTAATTATGATACAATTTCTTAGATTGCTTTTTTTTCTTCTTAATCTTATTAATATAAGGCTTAATTTGCATTTTTACCAACTAATTTACTTACTCTATAATTTTAATCTTATCTAAATTCTCTTGTTTCTAAAACAAATTTAATGAGCCATTTAATTACAGGATAAATTGCATTTAAATCTAGACCTTATATTTAATGCGGTTAAAGAGCATAAGGTGATTACATTTCAATTAAAGATTTCACAATTTATTCAGAAACCTTAATTTTTTGTCCAATATTAAAGTCATCATTATACTATATATCAATAGCAAAATTAGATTGAGTGATACACCAACTAAGTCCTCCTAAAATCTATATAATATTTGATGTAATGATACTTTATCAAATGGTTTAATTGATGGAATACGAATTCTAAAATAACCAGCTAAAAGGAGTAAGTCTAAGATTTCTTTGAGTTTAGGATTAGTTTCTGGATCTAAATTGATTACTTCTCCTTTCATTTAGATATAAAAATTATTAATATTATTGATTATATATGTAATCAAGATGAGAATTTGCCTGTTCTATTCCAATTATCAATTAGTCTAGTCTTCTCTTTCGCAATACATTCTAAGAGTTCTCTATGATATTATTAACATAAATTAGGATCTTGGGCTGATTCTTGACATGATTTCATTCTGCATCCAAGTGGTTTGCATCTTTATTCTGCTAAATGGTGCAATCTGACTCTGTCCATAGATTAAATAGTATATATTACCAATATTATAATTGAATTAATAAACACAATTAGTATATATATGATAAATTATAATATAGAGTAAAATAATATGAATTATGCAATTAATGTATGTAAAATTATCTAATAATCATGCATCTGTGTGAGTTTTTTATCTCCAAGTTTTATAATCTGGATCATACATGAAGCCTTTTTCATTAGAAAACATGTAATCTATAATTTTAAGATAGACAATGAAATATTACCAATCATTAACAAAATTCCAAACATAAGTGAAATAGTTAGCCAAGCATATCTAACAGCTTCTATGGTAACAGCTGCAAACAATAATGTGATTAAAACGATCGTGAAAATCAGCGATTAAGAGCATGAACAACACGCCATTTATTATTAATATTTATTATATATGTTTGATTTAATGATTTATATATCATTTTTTCTTACCACCCTTTTTAGGATCAACTGCTACAGCCTTTGATTTTTCCCTTCTTTCTTTTGTTCCTGTCACCTCATCAAAGAACGTCTAACATAATATTACATAAAAATACTCTCAATTTTTCATATTCTACTTAAGACTTAACATATGGTTACCTAGAAAGTCTAGCTACAAATTCATCTATAGTAATTGGTTCATCTGGAATCTTTTTGATTCTTTCTGGCGTAATTATTTTATCAATAACATTTTTAAAAGATCCAGCAGTATATCCTTCTGTTAAATGAGCCAAAGTACTCAAAGGAAAATTAGGTTCTAGTTTTACTCCTTTCTCTTCAATGAAATACTTTAATAAAGTCAATCTAGTGTCATAATTTAACATAGGGAAAAAAAATTTTTTTTCAAAGAAATTTTTCGTATCCTTCATAATCATTAATTCAGGCTAATTAGTGCAACCAATAAAAACAACTCTTGTAGTTGGTTCAATAAACTTAGCCTTTTTAAAATCTTAAAGTGGTTTTTTTAATTTAGCCCAAGGTGCTGCAGGAACTCCTTTTTTCTTTTTTGCAGACCCAAAAACTTATTCTATATTATCCATAAATATTATTGTAGGATGTAAAACCTTAGCCACATAAAAAACAGTATAAAATGTTTTTCCTATTGAAGATTTATCAGAAAACTTTTATTAAACTTCTGGAGAACTAGGAGTTATATCAAGTAACATAGCATTACACTCAGTAGCCAAAGCTCTAATTGCTAAAGTTTTACCTGATCCAGATGGTCCAAAGAATAAAAAATACGACATTTTATCTAATTTTTCTTTTAAAATAGGAGAACCTAATTACATTCCAACAAATTCAGCTAATGCTGATCTCAATTAAGGATAAGAAGGATCAGGTGTAGTTGCAAATTATTATTCTTATGTAGCTCCCAATACATTTTATCCTCCTTTCAAATCAGCTAAATTTGCAGGCATTAATTTTTTGACTATTCCATATTCTAACAATTCACTTAATAAATCAAAAACATCTCTTCCTTTTACGCCACCTGCACCTGGTACTTTAAAATTTTTTGGTTTAGGAGCTTTAGGTGGTTTAGGTTTTGGTGGTCTCTTTCTTGGTTTCTTTAATAAGAATAAATGTCTATTATCTAATTCTATTTCTATTAATTCATCAACTAAACTATTCATTTCTGTTTCAACAGATTATCTAACTAATCCTTTTGCCACATCAGTTACAAAAGTTTATTAAAAATTTGTTGAATCATCTGTAGAACCCCATGTTGTCAAATATTCTTCAACTCTTTCATTTATTTTTACCACTGTTGTCAAGTCAATTGTATCTTTCTTTTCTTCTTTCTTATCTTTTTTACCTTTTTTTCCTTTCTTTTCAGGTTTATTTTCTTTTTTAGCACCTTTCTTTCCTCCTTTTAATGCATCCAATTCTTCTTATGTTGGAGGGTATCTCTTTTTATCATCATAATAATCAATAGCTTTTGCAGGTAATTTTTCTTAAGATATTGATTTTATTACTTCCTTCTGTTTTATCTAAATACATATCAATCCAATCTATTCTTTCTTTTATTTTTTTTTCTTTAATTTCAGGTCCTTCTGTTTCTTATACTAATTTTTTTAATTCTATTTTTTTAGCTTCATAATCTTTCATATGTTATTATTGAATTAATGTCATTCTAAAAATGATATCATTTTCATTTACTTTTATCTTTATTCTTATGCTTTCATAAATTAAGAATTTTATTATTTTGGGTCTTCAGCATCTCTTTGTATTCCTAAAAATTTCATTTCTTCTTCTCTCATAAAATAAACTTATTCTCTTCCCTTATATCCTTTAAAATATTTTTAAATTATTAAAACTGCTTTTTCATTTTCTTATTCATCAGTAATCTCTTCACCTTCTGCTAATCTTTTTGTTTTATTTTCTTTTCTTAATTTATCCTTTCTTAATTATTTAAATTATAATCCTCTCTAAATTCCTTATCTTCCTCTTTCATTTCTCTAAAGTATTTCTAAAATATTTTCTTCTTTTGTATCTAAAAAATATTGTTCTTCTATAACAGTTTCTTCAGGTTAACCTAAATCCATATCTTATAAGGTTTTATCTATAATAAAGTTTCTCTCATCTAATCTTTCCTTATCTGTTTCCTTTTTAAAATATCTTGGAATTGGCACTTCTAAATAATCTGGAGTTAATTTTAAGTCTGTTATTAATTCATCTAAATTCACCATGTCAGATTGATAACTGTTCGAGTGTACATTAAATTATATTACTAACTTTTTATTCTCAATCATTCTTATTATAGCTAATTCTAATAATTCTTTCAGATTTATCTTTTTCTAAGGATGAACCATCTAATCATAACAATCTTCTAATCTAATAATAATAATTTTTTATTTAAACTTCTTATATATCCCAATGTAACGTATGTAATTTTATGCATAATGTTAAAAAAGATCTTATGAGGGTTTTTTTAAAAAGTCTGGTTCATTTTAGAAATTCTCCACTTATATTAAGTCTTGAATATCATTTATTGTCTCCTGCCACATATTATTATAGTATTATTTCGACATTTTTAAAGATTATAATAATAATAATAATGTTCTTTATAATTTTTGCCAAAAAATGAATTAATAATTCATATGAAAATATCTACCGAAATTATTTTGATATATAACATTCTTAGAATTCTTGGCTGGAGTCAAGCTATGGCATTAATAATTTACTAATCGAAATAAGGAATTGAAGATATTTCCAATATTTTAAATTTAGTCAAGGCTTTGACTATTGGAAAATGTTTTGAAATTGTTTTTATTAAACAAAAGTAAATCCTATCTTCTAATAATATTGTGAAATATTAAGTATTTCTCATTAGACTGATATTTTAATGGTATTTCATGAGACCTTAATTATGCTTTTGCTCATTTAGACACACTATAATTGGTTGGGGTTTTATGGAAATTACATAATCTTTGTATTATATTAGCTAATCACAATTTATGAAACAGATACAATAAATTTTAATATTTGTCTTTGTTCCATTTACTTTAATTGGAATGATAAGAATTACTAATCGAATTATAGAGAGAGAGTAAAAAGAGGATTATTTCAAAAGATTATTCTAAATGGTTCTAGTTATTTTTGTTGCTTTTTAACTTTACATTAACTTTCAAAAATAAATTGTTAGAATTCCTAAAATTAAATAATTATGATAATTTTATATAATATTTAGAATACAAGAATTTATATAAATAATTTAATTTAATTGTTCAATAGATCATAAAACAAAGTTTATTTTCAAAATGAAATTAAAAGCTATTATTTATTAACCAATAAATTCAAAATTAAAGAATCAAAAAAATGGCATTCCTTTATGTTCTATTTGATAAAAACACAAATTTTCTTTTGTCACATAATTAATGCTTAATTTTCAACAATATTAACTTTTATTTTTGTAATTATTTGATTATAATTAAGAATTGAAAATAATAATTATAATTTAGACAATTCATGCAGCTTATAAGTGATCGTGAAGATCCTGAATAATTAATAACCTAAGGAGCATGTTCAGTGGAAATTCCAATATAAAGAAATCGACCTTCTTCATAATATATGCTACATGGTTCTTAAAACAGAAAATTAAAAACTTAAGCTACTATTTCAATATTTGGGTATTTAAATTATATAATTGATAGGACTTTTAATACTTAAGAAGATAAAACAACAATAACTCGAGACACTAGAAGTATGTTTGTTAGAATAGTAAGGAAATTGATCATCTTAAAATGTTTTTTTGATTCATTAGAATAATATAGAAAAGAAAAATTGTAATAAAGAGTAGAGTTTTATTTTTAAAAAAGAACAAATATGATTCCATTTTATCCAGATGACTGTTTTATTGTATTTTGGATGAAAGTAGTAACTCTACTTTAATTTTTGTCTTGCATTATTTATCCACTGTTTATTACATTTGATGATTTAGAAAGCGATTTATAATTTATCATATTGGTTTTGGATATTCTTTTCTTAGTTGATATATTATTAATATTTTTGACAGCATACATAGATGAAACATCCTCATTAAAAATATCTTTATTTGAGATAGCTACACATTATTTAAAGACATGGTTCATTTTTGATTTTTTATCAATATTTCCTTGGATTTAAATAGAAATAGATTATATGAGATTTTTTAGGTTGTGCAGAATATTAAAATATTTTATATATAAGTAAAAACATAGCTATAAAGGATAAGCAGAACAACAAAAAATTACCACATCATTTAATCCAGATTATAAAATATAATTGAAGGAAGGAATTAAATTTATAATAGATGTTATGATAACAGCCTTCTTATTAATACACATATTTGCTTGTGGATATCATTATTTATTAGATATAAAATACATAGATGCACTTTATTAGTCAACTCAAACAATAACAACAATTGGTTATGGTGATAGTTCTTAATTTATAATGTTTGAATATTAAATTTTGTGGTTGATTATAGGTGTTGGGTTTTATACTATTACTATTGGTGATTTTGCATATATGATGCAAAGATCAGGTGTTAATTAGGATGATGAATATTATTTCTAATTAGAATAATTGTGTTTTGTTTCTGATTTCCCTGAAAAGATAAAAAATTAGTTTTAAAGATTCATATCAACTAACTTAAACAATAATGCATTTTGGTCTAGTTATCATAAGAAAATGGTTAATGACTTACCATATTAAATATAAAATTATCTAGTTTTAAGTGGAATGCTTTAAATATGTGAGGCTATCCCATTTTTTATCTAAGATATCAATTTTACAATTGAATTATTGAATAATGTGTAATTCTTTGTAATTGAAGAGAATGAACTTATATACAGAGAAGGTTAGAATTCAAATGAAATTTATTTCTTATTGTCAGGAAATATAAGAATAATGACAAAAACCAAATTTACATTATTAAATATTTTTGAAGGAACTATGTTTGGTGAATTTGAAGCAATTGAAGAAACATTGAGAGCAACTTATGCTATGGCTCTTTAAAAATCTTTGATTTTAAAAGTTGATTATGCTATATTAGAAAAATCTATGAATATGAGTCCTAATCTATATTTTGAAGTTTAGCAACTATTTCATCGTAGAAGAAAATTATTGATAAATAATCTAAAAGTTGATAAATGTATGTTATTCTAAACCATATTAGTTAGCCTTAAGAAAAAAGGTTAGAAGATCAGTTTTAATTTAACTCAGTCATGAACAATTATAGTTTAATAGATAAGAAATGAAAAAATAAAGAGAATTAAGAGAACTAAAAAATATTAATGAATATAATTAAATGATGTTAAGGCAATTAATTGATAAAAAGAGACACAAATTTGAAAAATTAATAGCAAGTTTTAGATTAGTTGTGTTTCGTATAATTCATTTCAACTAACAATTAAATAGAACACCTCCTGAAGATTGGAAAGATTTGGATAATTACAATTTAATAAAGAGAGTGTTTCCTTTACGTTGTTTATCAGATAAGTTTTAAGTATTTTTTAGAAAGTCTTCTTCAGTCCATAGTTTATCAGTTCATCGCGGTTCTATTCGTCGAAGAATCGATTATCATAAATATAATAAATATAATTGGCAACTTAGTGATGTTTAAATAAAATAGATTATTTTAATGCACAACAGGAGATCTGCAAAAGTATATCCTACTTTAAGTAGCGTTGTGTAAAAATACTAAGTAGGTACAATAGCATCATCTCCATAAAGGATTATTAGATACTGTCCTAAATGGATTAGAGATTTAGTATAGGAAGATTATTCCTCAAAAGAAATGGAAGAATTTGTTTGGAAATATCATTAAATCAATAAAAGATTGGATAGGATTGATAAAATGTGGACGAAAGGACTTATACTTAGATTTGATAAGTTTAAACTAAAAAGTTAAAAAGATTTGGATCATCTTGACACTGAATCATCTGAAGAGTAATGAAAACTCAATTCAATAATATCTTTTTCTTAGCAAATCTTTTTTATATAAATATTTAAATATTATTAAATAATTATATTCAAATTTTTAAGAATATACGATAAGTTTTAATAAAAATTATTATTTATTTGCTTTCAGAAATTGAATAATTCAGCTAACTTAGATTTACTTAAAGATAATTATAAAGATTTGTTGAATAGTATTAAATTGTACAATCCAATATAAAAAAGAATATAAAAAATTTATTCTGAACATAAAAAAATAGAGTATGATGGACAATAAGAAGATGATGGGAATTTCAAGTATAAAAAATAATTTTTTAAAGAACATTCTATAATTTTCAGAAAATAACTATAAATCTAAAAATACTCAAAATATTAGCTTAATTCTTTTTAGCTTCTTGGTCTAAAATAACTAATTTAAAAATTTAAATCTATTTTTCATCCTTAGATTAATTAAATTGAGAAAAATATCTAACTATCTATTATTAAATATTAAATAATTTTTAAAATCTTCTGATATCTATTTTTGATCACATAATATTGTACTATTTTGATTTTTAAGGTTTTCTATATAATTTTTGAAGATTGTTAATTATCTTACTCTTATCTAATTTTTAGCATCAACTTCTTTAATTTTCTTTAATTTATAAAATTGAATTCAAAGTTACATGATCTGTTTAAGTTAACTATAATAATATTGAATAGAAACTGATAACTTCAAATTGCTGATAAAATTATTTTGTTAAACCTTAAACAACATTTAACAAAGAAATGAATAAAATACAACCTGCTTGCTATTTCAAAAATAAAAAATGATTTTAATGATATCAGATTACTTAATTCAAATTGTTAAGAAAGTATTAAAAAGAGTTTGATTACATGTGAATATAATTTATGAATAAATATTCTATTCCTTTTAAATTTAAATAATGGTAATATAATTATTTTATTTAAATTATCTATTAAATATGGATACTATGAGTTGTAATGTCTGTGGAAATAGACTAGTAATTAAAGGTATTTCATTGGTTTGCACTGGATGTGGAAATGCTACAGTATGAAAATATGACTAATAATTAGAGAAGCAATCATATATTCTCAACTGAACAAGAATACTAAAAATCTATGCTCAAAAGAACTACATAACATATTAAATAAAGAAAGGATAGAGATATTTAAATTAATTTTACATTATCTGAACATATTAAACACAATTGGATATAATATCTAGCAGCATTTACAAAATTTATTAATAATATTGCCAAGTAATTGAATTTAGATATTAAACCCCTTTATTCAAGATATTTATTTCATCATATCAATCAACCAGTCACTTCTAATTGGACTATTGCAAGAAAAGGACATTAAGCATTTTCAGACAACAGAATTGTCAATTCTAAATATTTAATAAATAAAACCAACATAGATTCAACATTTAACATTAAAGTAGAAGATGATTTTGACCATGATTTCGAGAAATAACTATAAAATAATTTTACATAAGACTAATAAAATTAAAGCTCAGTATTAGAGATCCATTAAATTAAAAAAAAAATATCTAAACCAAAAATACCATTCTATTAAAAGAGACTCATCAAACTTTAATTAAAATAAGAAAGTAATCTCAATTCAATTAATTAAAAAAGAAAATAATCTGTCAATAGAAAAGGATCATAAATTCTTGATATACCTATAAATTAAGACAAATCAACTTTTATTAACGGTATTCTTTCTTCAACTAATCTTACAAATACTATTTATTTTGCTTTGATAGAAATCTATTTTGAAAAATTTTACACTTTATCTTCAAACGATTTAAAATCAACTATCAAAAAAATTAAAAATATCAAATCAAATTTAGATCATGATACTTAAATACTTTCAGTTAAATCAATAAATTAAGAATTATTTAAAAGTATGTCTCCTTTCTTATAAAAGGAATACTTATTAGTTTAGGATATATTGATTTACATGTTAGGATGTCAAAATTCTTTTTTTGAAATGTCTGAGTAATGGAATAATCTAGAATTTAAGAATATTAACAAGAATCTAAAAAAAAGAAATGTTAATTTTATCTCAAGAAAAATAAAATATATTAAACAGTTTATGAAATCTTGTTAATAAATAGAAATAAACACTTAAGAAACTGATATTACTGTCAATATCAGCAATAAATTATTCTCGAAAAAATAAATAAATTTAATACCTTTAGATTTTACTTTTGGATTAATATTATTATATGCTTCAAATTTGGCCTAAGGAAATAAAATATTTCCAAGTAAATTAATTTAATTAATCAAACAAAAAAAAATAAATTATTTGGAAGGTTTTTCACATTTAATGAATGACACAACAAACCAATATTTAACAATCCCACAACATTTACCTAAAACTAGTTTTATTAGACATCATGCGGTAAAGCTATTAAAATAATTTACTATTGAATATTAAGAATATAATAAGGAATAATTTTTAGAAATGTTTAAAAGCGTATGTATTGAATTAAAAATATCATAATAATTATATAATATAGCTATGTCATTTGAATAAAGGTATTTTTTTAATTTAAAAATACATAATAGTAAATATGACATTTATTCTTGTAGTTTAATTTTGCTTGCTTTTAAATATTACCTATTTATTGATAAATAGAGTGCAATAAATGATTTATGTTTGATTTGTGAATATTGTAAAAACATATAGCCATATGATTACAAAGATTTAGAGGATTGTAGCTTAGAAAATTTGAAATAAAAATTGAATACTTCATAAAATTTAGAACAATATTATGGTGATAGAGATGTAAATATCAAACTAAATGAAAAATTATAATAATTAGATAATTATTATGAATAGCAATTAGTGTAGGAGTATTAAAAACAAATATCAACTGCTGAGATATCAAATGAAGTAAAAATAAACATCATTCATGAAGATTGGGACTTTTACAAAACAGGTGATTTTGAATTTGAAGCACCTGAAGTAAGATTTTTGGAAATGAAATTAAGTAATTATATTGAAGATGATAATAATTCTATAATAAATTTTCTTCATGAATTAGAAAGATTATTAGTGTGATCAAATTTGTATATAGCAATAGGAATATTGAAAATACTTAAAAATAATATCTTATGATTATGTTATTTTTATATGATTATTATATGAAAATTCTTCACTGCAGATGCACAGTCTCAGCATAGTTGATTAAAAATCTCATATGAGTACTTGATGCTCCGGCATGGTAAACAGCACATTTTTCTATTGAAATGATTATTTTTAATATGATTACTTAAACATTCTGCTTCAGACTCATTAAAATCACGATTCACTTTTAATGTTCCACATCTTTTACTACAATCTTTTGTTGCTCTTACCATGTAATATAATGCTTAAGCACCTACTCCCCAATCAATTTCTTATTCTTCAGACATTTGATCAAATGTTTAATATTAAAAATATTAATACTTGATTGAATATAATTTAATTTTATATCATTCCTTATAAAGTAAAAATCGTTCAAATGCTATCTAGTATTAATATAATTATTATTATAAACTAAATTATTTAAGGCCAAAATTAGCATAATGAATTTTAGAAAAGTAATATAGATGATAGATAAAAAAATTGAATTTAAGTTTTCTTAAGAACAATTTACTATAATAAGAATACAACGTTTAGTATAAAAACAGAATTGAGAATAAGAAAAAATGTTCTAATTCAATTAATTAAAAAGAATAATGAATATAAATAATCAGTATTTAAGTTTGATGGAAAATAGAATGTTAACCTTGAATAATTTTTTATATATTAAAAATGTAAAATAAATTATTAGATAAAGTTTAGGAAGAGAATGTAAAAAACAAAATGAGTAAATTATTCACAGGAAGTTAGAATGATTATTATGTTTCAATGAAAGAGGATGAGAGTCATTAGATAGAAATGAATAAAATATAAAGAAAAAAAGTGTTTTTATCAGGTAGTGAAGATGAAGAAGAAAGATAGCCAGCATAAATAATAAAATAAGAAGATAATAAATGTAATATAACGTCTATGAGATTAGAAGTTTAAGTATATTAATAAACAGAGATAAGAAAGAGTGATATTTTAGATGAAGTACCTACATAAGAGAATATTGATGGGTTAAATGGGATGACATAATTTGAGCTATCACCATTGAACATTTAAGGAGGAAAAAAGAAAAACAAATTGAAGAAAAACAAATCAAAAAAAAAAAAAGCGAAACATTAAGCATTACCATTTAATTGGAATACTTATAAATTCTTATTACACTATCCATTATAACATTTAAAATTAACTATATTAGTGAATGTATTGATAGTATTATCAGCTGTAGCATAAATGTTATTACCTTGGATACTTGGTAGATTGATTGATGCAATCACTAAATAAGTTTAAGATTCTCATAGCTCAGAAGGAAAAGCTGATAATAAAGATAATAATTCATTTATTGATGAAGAATTACATACCAAATTATCAAAATAATTTTTAATTGTTTTGGCCACTTATACTATATTATCATTAATTAGGGCATTTGCTAATTAAATTTGGTAAGAATAGATATATAATGAAATGAGAGAAGATGTTTTAAAATCTTTCTTATCTTTTGATTTAACCTTTTTCAATACATATAGAAATGGTGAAATAATATCTAGAATGACAAATGATTTATAGTCAGCTAAATCAGCTGTGAGTGGAAATATAATTTTACTTATAAGAAATTGTTGTTTAACAATATTCAATATAATAGTATTATTTGCTTTATCATGGAAAGTCACATTAGCAATATTAGCACCAATGCCATTATACACAGTGTTAACAACTATACATACAAGACTTGGAAAGAGATTTGAAAAATTAGGTTAAGAGTATTAAGCAAAATTGACAACTTTAGCAGATGAAATAGTCTCAGGAGTAGTAACAGTTAAAAGTTTCTGTACTGAATAATTTGAAATAAAGAAATTTCATAAATAATTAAATTTAAATATGAAATTGGCTTAAAAAAGAGGAGTAAATAATGGATGTTATTAAGCTGCAAGTGCTTTATTTACATAACTAGGTTCATTAATAGTATTATGGTATGGAGGTAAATTGGCAATGAATAATTCAGCAGAATTATCAGCTGGGTATAATATATGAAATAAATAATTAGTGACTTAACTACCATAATTTTATACTCTATATAACTATCTACATCTAGTTCTAATATAAGTGAATCATTTGCTAAAATTGTGAGTGCAACTGGAGCTTTTGAAGGTGTTCTTGAAATGTTGAAATGGGAATCTCTTGTAAAAGAGGCACCTGATGCTATAGATCATATAACTCCAACAGGAGAAATTTAATTTAAAAAAGTTGTATTCTAATATCCAAATTCATAAGTTTAAGTATTAAAAGGAATAACACTTAAAATTAATAAAGGAGAATATGTTGCATTTGTTGGACCTAGTGGGAGTGGCAAATCAACAATTATGCATTTATTAGAAAGATTTTATGATCCACAATCAGGTTCCATTTATTTTGATCAAATTAATATTAAATAATACAAGCTTAAAGCTTTAAGAAAATCAATAGGATTAGTTTCTTAAGATCCTGTTTTATTTGAAGGAACTATTGAATCAAATATTATTTATGGAACTGAAAATTATACTAAAGATGATTTTGAATGGGCTACTAAAGCAGCAGGAGTTTGGTAATTTGTATCTGATAAATTCAAATTTCCACATGGATTTGATACTTTTGTTGGAGAACATGGTTATACATTAAGTGGAGGATAGAAATAAAGAATTGTCATAGCTAGAGCTTTATTAAAAAGACCTAAAATTTTAATCTTTGATGAAGCTACTTCTGCTTTAGATGCTGAAAGTGAATTCTAAGTATAATCTGCTATTGATGAATTAATTTAAAAAGGAAATCAAAACATTACTGTTTTAGTTATTGCTCATAGATTAAGTACTATTGTTAATTGTAACAGAATTATTGTATTACAAAATGGTATTGTTGCAGAATAGGGAACTCATTAGGAATTATTAAACAATCCTGATGGCATATATAGACAATTAGTCGAAAGATAATTATCAGGAGTTATTGATTCCAAAGATAATGATGGTGATTCTGAAGCTTAATGATATGTTATTTTAATTATTTTGTTAACATTAATATTATTTATTTTATTATGCAATTAATCAAATCATTTATTTCAGCACCTAAATAAGAATATAGTAAACATGAAGTTGAATTTATCCAACGATTTATTAAAATACTCGAAGAAGAAATCATCATTCAAAATTCTAGTAAAACATCTAATTGTAGAGAAAATTGTAATAATAAAATACCTTTAATTGGAAATCATAGATTACGATCTTTTAGTACTAATATTTAGAGCAACTCTAAATTAAATGATTAAGCACAAATTTCCAAAATTTAAAGGAATAAGTAATAAACAATAGAGTTGCTACCAAAATTATCAATAAGATAGTTTTAATTTAAAGACATTGAAAAACCTTACAGAAAAAGAAAATTAATTTAAAGTAAAAAGAATATAAAATAATGAAAATCATTCATCAACGATTAACCTTCTCCTAAACATGAAATTACTTTTTTCATTTGCTATTTATTAAGTTAATTCTGAATTTTCTTTTCTTTCATTTGTAAAGAAATCTAAAGTCTATTTTTTTCTTAATGATCTATTAACTTATACGCTTTTTACTCTACCAGTATCAATTTTAGGTTTAGATTTTGCTATGATATCTTTGGATTTGTAAAATTTTTATTAATTCTCTAACATTTTTAATTGTCCTAATCTAATCATTTCATCAGAATTTTCACTCACTTTTTTAGTGATCATCTGTTTTAAACCAGTTATTCCTTTATGACTTTGTTTTAAAGTAGTATTTCTTCTATTATGTCTTTTGATAGTTTCTGGAGATAAATGATTAATTATAGATTCTCAAATTTCATTAAAATTATTATATATACCTTATTTTTCATTTCTATTAGTTAGCCATGAAAAGGCAACTGATGCTGCATATTTAGTTTATATTTTCTCTATAACTAATTCTTTTCTTATATTTTCATCTTATATTTATTATTATTCATCTATAATTGCATAAGGTTACATAGGATTTGGCACTTCAATAGGAGGATCTACTGCTTTAATTCCATAAATTGATTATTTCTTCATTTTATCAGCAGATGAATTCAATCTTTATTTAAGTTTAAGTTTTCTTCTAATTACATTAAAAATTGGTTCTAATTTTTTAGCTTTCAATCTAAGTGCTGCTATTTGCATTTCTTCTTTTCTTTCTAAAATTTTATCAATCAATAAAATTCTAAATTTTAATCATTTTAATAAAATTACCGTTCTTCAGCAGTAGATAATGATTTTAAAGATTAAATTATCTATTTTTTATCATTGAAATCAGAAAGTAAATTATAAGCATCCCTAACCTTTTAACCTTTAATGCCATTTTAAATAGTTTTTAATCCATCTTAATTTTTAACATTTACTTTTAATTTATCATACAATTATCCTCTTTCTGAACTTTTAGGAATTGTTGAAATATCACCTATTCTTGGAGATTCAATTGGTGAAACCTATGTTGTATAACTAAAAGGTGTTGGATTATGTGAATGAACAGTGTAAGCTTGGTATTTATGATTTGGACTATAAAATGGTCTAGATAACAATAATTAATCAAAACTCATTTAATTTTAATAATTACTATATGATAATGCAAATATTTCATTCATGGTGATCTATACTTTATCTCTTTTTACCAACTTCTTCACTTAAACTTGTCTAAAATTCTTAGAATGTGATTTCACCATCACCATTTTCATCAAAAAATTCAAAACATGCTATTATTTCCTCTTATGAAATATTTGGCTCAATTCTTTTAAGCAGTAATCCCATTTCACTTTTATCTAATCTTTAATCTGAGGATTTATCAAACTAAATTTATCAATATTAATAATCACTTTTTTAAATAAATCTAACAAATTGATTTTATATTTTTAGATTGATAATTTTAATTTCTCTATTACATAATTAGCTCTTTCTTCTATAGAACTTTGAGATTTTAATTATTGAGGAAGAATAGATAACTTTTTATGAGATCCACCTCCTCTTTATTATTGTTACGGATTAGCATTTGTAACAATCTATTAATTTATCATTATTAATTACTTGATTATCTTCTAACCATTTTTTAAATTCCTCAAATTCAATCTAATTATTCCCATCATCATCAAATTTATTAAATATATACTCAGTTTCTTCTCTAGTGATATCTTTATCTACTTTTTATAAAAATTTGCCTAATTCATTGACATCTAAAGCTTTATCCTTTGACATGTCTAAATCTGCAAATAATTTATGGATATCAATTTTTTCTTTGCAAATCATTTATCTAATATCATTAATTAAATATTAAGCTTTATCTTCTAATTTACTATTTCCTTTAATAAAATCCTTAAATGTTAAACTAAAATTATTTACTGAAAAATATTGACTAACAGCTGGATGTTTATATATTTCTTCCCAAGATAATCTTTTATTTTCATCAGCTTGAAGACATCCAATAATTAAATCTTAGGTTTCTTATGAGACTTAATTTTTATCTGTAGGAAATTTTAAAGGCTAAGTTCTAATATTTTTTAATAATTCTGCTGGTGATCTTGCTGTCCATGGTGCTAATTAAATGAATAAATTTATATATACTTTTTCCAAATAATGCTTCATAGAATATAAAACCTATACTCCAAACATCAGTTTTAGAATTATATCTTTTATGATCCAAGATTTAAGGACTCATATATAAAGGAGTACCAACCATTGAAGCCATCATTGTTTTTTTAAAATTATCTACACATTTTGCAAATCCAAAATCTGCTAATTTGTAAGTCTTCATAAAAATTTATAAACTTACTTATTTGTCTAATAATATATTTGCAGGCTTCAGATCTCTATGAATTATACCATTTTTTATTAATTGTGTAAATCCATTTAATACATCAATTAAAAATTTGATTGCTTCTTTTTCTGGAAGTAACTTCCTTTTTTTGAGAAGTCTTAAAGTAAAATATAATAATCTTACTCATCAAAATCTCCTCCATCACAGTATTCTTAAACAATATAATAATTATTGTTTGTTTCCATGACATCTAGTAATTAGACTATATTGGGACTTTTTAATTTTTGCATAATTTTAATTTCTTAAATCAATCCTTCTCTGAGATAATCATCTCTAAATAGATAAGTAAATTAAATTACGCATTTATTACAGATTTGCTTAACATTTTGATAGCTACTTTTTCTCCAGTTTTTTCATTCGTTCCTTTAAAAACTTCAGCATAAGATCCTTATCCAATCCTATCCTTCACATTAAAAATATATTTGTCTATTCTTTTATCAGTCATCAAAATTAAATAATTTTTTTGATTAAATATAAATATATGACAATTTAAATATTTATTTTTATGTTTTACATAAAGAAAATCATCTAAAACTTTTTTTCTTTTTGGCTGTTTTAAAAATATAATTTTATTATTTGAAATCTTAGTAAGCATGTTGACCTTTTAAAAAACTAAAAAAAAAGAGTTTAATAACTTTTCTAACCTCTTAGAAGAGTTTTTCATGTTATTTTAAATATATTGGGATAGATTTATTATGCTAATCATTTGAACATTGAGAAAATGTATGCTATTAGATTGCTATATGTAAAATAATTATTCATATCTAATATGGTCAACAAATACTGAAGTCCTTATTTTATCTCTAAATGCTTTCATTTATTTTAGAAGTCTCCTTACACTAATTTTAGTATTTTATTGTATTGTTGATTGAATTCTCCTTAATAATAGTAAAATAAAAATTTGAATCTAGATTTCTAAATTACTTTGATTAATAATTTTAAATAGAGGTTAGCTTATATTACTTTATTCCAAAATTGATTTGAACTCTTGCTTTCTTTTGTATATCAACTCAATTTTATTAGAATATTCATTACTATTTTTTAATTTAAAACCTTATTTAATTTATGGTATAAGAAATAAATTGTTTATAATTTATCTCTAATATAATTAAATAGCTCATTATGCTTTTGCTTTTGGTTTTTTTGAATCATCTTACTTGGCTGTTTCAGAATTTTTTTATTTAGCTTGCTCAGTTTTTTTCAATTCTTATGTAGATGTAGACGAACAACTATGAATGATAAGAATAATACCTAATCTAAGTATCTTTGTTTTTATTATTGTTTTTATTTTTATGGACTAAAAATAAAGCTCCAATTATTCCAACATTAAAAATAATTTATATATATTCTCTTTCAATGTCCCTTAAAAAGAATTATCATTTTAAAATACACTTATTTAGAGTAGATTAAAGGATTATGAGCATATATAGTAATAAACACGGTCAGAAATGCTAACAAATAACCAGCTTTTTAAATTCCGAGACCAACACCAAATCCAAATAATATTTATGTAAATCCTAAGGCTTGAATTAATTAGGGTGTATATTTGATAAAATTAGTAGGTTACTTATTAAATATTTATTTGATACCAATTATTCAAATTAAGTTAAAGATGATTCTATAAATGGTATTGATTTAGCATACTAATAAAATATTGGGTATCTTATATTAAAATAATGAATGTATGAATCCTGATTTAAAAAATGTGAAAATCCAGCATTTACAAATAAGATGGCTAATAGGATTCTACCTATAAATTTAGTAAGTCTCATTTATTATAAATATTTATTTTAAGAAATTAATTCGTTTTAAATGATTTTAGTACTATTGGTTAATCTAATTTTGGCAACTGGTAAACTAAAATAGCATCATTTAAATCATTAAGTGATGTTTAAAAAAGAACGTGATGTAGTTGTATTGAATATATACAATTTTGATGCAGCATTGATGAGATTTGAAGTTTTATTAGTAGATTTTTATGCTCCATGGTGTCCACATTGGTATATAAGACAGTAAATTTAGTTAAAGATTAGAGCCAGAATTTGCTGAAGCAGCTGAAACATTATAAGAAAAAAGAAGCAAAATTACTTTAGCCAAAGTAGATTGCACATAAGAATCTGTACTATGTACAAAATTTGAAGTTAGAGGTTATCCAACTTTAAGGATTTTTTATCATGATAGAATTTATCATTTTCATGGAAATAGAGATGCTAAAGGAATAATTGATTTTATGATAGATCACTTAAAAGAGGAATAAGAGAAAGAAAAATAGTAATAAAAATACTATGAACCTTGAACCATTATTATTTTAGCAAACACAAAGTTAAAACATAATTTAACAAAAAAATCATGGTGTATGTTCTTCAAAATTTTGCAATTCTTGTTCAATCTATGCTTAATCTTCATCACCAACAGCATTTCCTATTAAATCTGTATCATCTTATAACATTTAATCTTCTGATACAACTCCCCTATTTATTGAAGAGATAATCTAGAATACATACAACATGATTATACATTCCAATCTTTCGAAACTTAAAAACTAACAACACTTCTTCCTACTTGTATAGCCATATTATTATTCATATCAACTGACATTTAAGCTGGAACCTTTAATAATACTAAAGTTCCGAATTTAGATTATTAATCTTCAATAACAAATCCAGCTATTATTATTTTAATTTATAATTTTACAATTCATAAATTTAATTAATGCATGACATCTAGAAACTGATATATCTGTAATTCTTACATCAGAATCATGACCTCTACCTAATTTTATAAGTTATTTTTATGCAAAACTTATTATATGTGTTCCTTTACTCTTATTCCTTTCCCTACTCAATATTTCTAATGTTATATAAGGAGCATCTGGTTTTGGTATTATTATTGTCTCAAATATTCTATCCTAATATCTTATTCTACCTATATATCTAATATTATTATAATTACTAGGAATTATAGCTTTACATACTTCACAATCAAATTATCTCCATTAAAATGAAACTGAAAACTTAGTTGTTTTAGGTGATAATTTATTTGCTAACCAAGTTTATAAACATTATATATGTATATATTTTACAGATCCCTAACATTTACAACAATCAATCAAAGGATTGTCTTTATTTGTTTAAGAATCATTATAACATATTCTACAACAAGGTTCATCTTATTAACTTCTTTTATCATCTTCTTCCTATGTATTTATGTTCATTGTATTCAAACATTTCTCAGATACGTATTTTTACAATTCTGGTTCCATATTTCCTTTATTTAAATTACTATTATCAACAGAACATTTAATTTCTCTTATTCTAAATCTAACTCTTCCTAATTTCACATAATCTCCTTCTTTTAAATCATATCCCTTCATTAATTATCAAGCCTATTACTTATCCGTCAGTTAGTTGACTTTTTGTAGATTTAACTACTATCCATGGACAATTGTCATTCAATCCTTCTTAATCTTCCGTCTTTTACATTTTCAAACTTGATTCCACTTAATATTTCGAAAATTAACGAGTCAATTTCAGTAATTCTATGACATCTGGTTAATTTTAGAATTACTATCAATAAATGTTATTTCTACTTATAACTCTTCTTTTGTTTAGATTATTTTTATATTTTCTTTTTAACGAATTAATCTCACTAATTTTAATTATTTATAATACTTAGTTATGTATTTGTTTTGATTTAACCCTTTATAACATTCTTATTTTCATAATCAAATAAACCATGAGAATCACGATTCCAAGTGAAATGTTTTATTGTTCTTTTTTATTTATAAGCATTTTTACAATGAAACTGGTGATACTTTGTTTGCATTTCTGATATCATCCTAACTAGAAACACAATTACCCATTTTTTAATTTTATATATTAATATTCTTTCAATAAATTTATATAATAAACTTTGTAGATACTTTTTTTACTATAAAGCATCTTAAATTATGCTTAACTTATTCAAATAATTATGTATATTCAATCTAACAAAACTTCTTTTTTAACTACAGTTAATTAAAAAAAAATATTGATAGTTGATTAGGATCTATCTTTTGTTTCTTAAACGAATTTTAATATAAAAAACACACCTAAAACACAACATCCAGTAAAGAAACCAAAAACTATTGATAATCTGCCTGGATTATTATTTATATCTAGAATTACAAATGTAAATGCTATTATTGTACAACTAATCCAATTAAAAAGTACTGCTAAAGACATTCCTTTTTCAGATAAGATATCAGCATCATAAATCTTAATAATATTTATTACATCATTACCCATGCAACAGGTCCCAATGATAATTAAAATGCACCAAGATATCCAAATATTGCTAAAACACTCAATATTTCCACTGTTGAATTTGGATCTGTTTAAAATGAAAAACCAAACGCTATTGCCAAGAATATTGTGCAAGCTATTGTTCCATATAACAAAAGAGGTCTTCTTCCAAACTTTTAAAGTAAACTGATTGCAATAAAACCAAAAATTATATTGATCAAACCAACTGTAACATTTGCCCAATCGATTCTTGTTTCATTATCTTTCAATATCTAAATTTTTATATTTAATTATTACAGATGAAAATATAATTGTAGAAAAAAACATTATTGCATTTATTCCTGAAAATTGCTATAAAACTTAAAGTCCACATCCAATCAATAATCGTTTTCTTTAACTATAGTTCATGAAGAGATCTTTATATTTTTCATTTTATAATCTCTTTTATTCTACTACTAATTTTATGTTCTCTAAAATCTATTCAACTTTTTCTTCTTAATAATAATATTCCACTATTTATTTTGCCTAAATTATTTAATTTTATACCTTATTCAAATCATTTTTTTAAACATAATAAGAAGGTGGTTCATTTTTAAACACAAATATCAATAATAAAGTTCTAATAACACAAAAAATAAGAGGAATTTCTAAGAATAATCTAAAAACATAATCATTAGATTTTTTTCTATTTGGATCATTTTAATAAAAACTAAAAAATTATAAAATTATTTACAAAGCAGAAATAAGTCCTATCAAAATTCCAATATTAATTGTTAATTAGTTGAGTGCACCTAATGATCCAGATAATCTACTTGGTGAAAACTCTTTAATATATTATGGAATTAGCGAAGAATTTAGTCCTACACAAAGGCCTATAAGAATTCGAGCAAAAAAGAATGAATAAATATTGGATATTATTTCTAGTACTACACCAATAATTCCAATTAAGTCAGTAATCATAAAAGACTTTCTTTAACTAAATAATTGTAATAAGTTTCCTGAAAGTAAAGCCCCAATTCCAGCTGATAAAGTAAAAATAGCTAAAAAAGGATGTTTTAGATTATGATACCTTGAACTAAAGCTTCAAGCAAATTTTAAGTAGATGAGTCATAAGTAGTAATGTGATAATAAATGGGGTAAAAATTTGAAGCTGAATTTAGATAGGAAATTGCGTACCCAAAAAATAAAGAACCTAACACAGCATTGATAACCAACAATACAAAGGGTGAAGCAGATTTGTATTGAATATCCATAATTAAAAAAAATAATAATATTAAAATCAAGAAGGTAGTATAGTTTACTGTTATTCTTCAATCAATTGCATCAATCGACTATATGTAGTTGTTTAGATATAAGGTTTATCATTAAAAAATTATTTGAGTCTTTCGTTCTGAATGAAGGTCTAATCTTTAAATAAAATAATGAAATCCAATTTATCATCATATAAACTATTTACAAAAGTACCTTCTCTAACAATTACTCTAGATTTGAAAGTTTCCAATTCTACTTCAGAAATTTAATGATTTGAACAATAAGGATAGAAAGTCTTGTTCAAAAATATCCATAATTTTGGTAATTAGAATAACAATTCTTCTTCAAGTAATAATAAATCATCTTAATTAACTGGTTTATTTATTTTAATATTATCGCAAATATCTTGAAGTGCCAATTCATCAATTATTTCATAATATGAATCTCCAAACTTATCATAAAATNATAATAATATTCCACTATTTATTTTGCCTAAATTATTTAATTTTATACCTTATTCAAATCATTTTTTTAAACATAATAAGAAGGTGGTTCATTTTTAAACACAAATATCAATAATAAAGTTCTAATAACACAAAAAATAAGAGGAATTTCTAAGAATAATCTAAAAACATAATCATTAGATTTTTTTCTATTTGGATCATTTTAATAAAAACTAAAAAATTATAAAATTATTTACAAAGCAGAAATAAGTCCTATCAAAATTCCAATATTAATTGTTAATTAGTTGAGTGCACCTAATGATCCAGATAATCTACTTGGTGAAAACTCTTTAATATATTATGGAATTAGCGAAGAATTTAGTCCTACACAAAGGCCTATAAGAATTCGAGCAAAAAAGAATGAATAAATATTGGATATTATTTCTAGTACTACACCAATAATTCCAATTAAGTCAGTAATCATAAAAGACTTTCTTTAACTAAATAATTGTAATAAGTTTCCTGAAAGTAAAGCCCCAATTCCAGCTGATAAAGTAAAAATAGCTAAAAAAGGATGTTTTAGATTATGATACCTTGAACTAAAGCTTCAAGCAAATTTTAAGTAGATGAGTCATAAGTAGTAATGTGATAATAAATGGGGTAAAAATTTGAAGCTGAATTTAGATAGGAAATTGCGTACCCAAAAAATAAAGAACCTAACACAGCATTGATAACCAACAATACAAAGGGTGAAGCAGATTTGTATTGAATATCCATAATTAAAAAAAATAATAATATTAAAATCAAGAAGGTAGTATAGTTTACTGTTATTCTTCAATCAATTGCATCAATCGACTATATGTAGTTGTTTAGATATAAGGTTTATCATTAAAAAATTATTTGAGTCTTTCGTTCTGAATGAAGGTCTAATCTTTAAATAAAATAATGAAATCCAATTTATCATCATATAAACTATTTACAAAAGTACCTTCTCTAACAATTACTCTAGATTTGAAAGTTTCCAATTCTACTTCAGAAATTTAATGATTTGAACAATAAGGATAGAAAGTCTTGTTCAAAAATATCCATAATTTTGGTAATTAGAATAACAATTCTTCTTCAAGTAATAATAAATCATCTTAATTAACTGGTTTATTTATTTTAATATTATCGCAAATATCTTGAAGTGCCAATTCATCAATTATTTCATAATATGAATCTCCAAACTTATCATAAAATTTATTAATTTCATTCATAATAGCTAAAGGTGCATATAATATAAATCTAGGTGCAATATTAACTAATTATGATCTTCTTATACATTCAATGACCCATTGAGGTCTAATAATAGTAGTAGGATACTTTTCAATAATAGAATTAACTTTAAAATCAATAATAGAATTAACTCTAAAATCAATAATAGAAGCTACAACATGAGTAAGACTTTCTACAATATAATTTTGTATACAAGTTCCTCCTTAAGCTAGAATTAAAGATTCTAAATATCATTTATTATATTCTTCTTCTAAATTCACTATATGAAATTCACTCCCAATAAATAAGTTAGATTCTTTAGTAACATTTCTAGGATCTAATCCTTAATATTCTTACATTATAGTAATCTATTTAGAATGAGCACCACCTTTTTTTAAAGGTTATTTTCTTTATTTAGTTTATCAAATAGGTCTATCTTTATTTTCAATTTTATCATCTGTTTATTTGTCATTTCCTTCTTTATCATTTTTACTTTTTACTTTTGAGACTTTTAAAATATTAAGAATCATTAATCATACTTAATAAATCTTACATGGTCATCATTTCATACCAATCTTTATCCATTCTACTTTTATAACATCTTGGAAATCTAAGTGTATTATCAGTAGGAAATGTATTAGATTTAGTAATTTCAGCAGCTTTAACTTCAAATATAATAAAATGAGCTGGATTGCCCATATAAACATCAAGTCTATCATTAATTCCCGATTCCAATTTTAAGGATATAATTAGGTTTTTATTTTTTAATCCAATGATTTCTTAATTTATTTAATAGTAGATAATTCATTATCAGTGAATCCAGTACCAACTTTTACAAATGGTAATTATATTATTATAAATTTAAATGAAATTTATTATCTGTACAATAAAGAGCAGCAGTTTTATTCAAACCAAATCTAACATTATCACCAGCTTCTTTATTAAAACAATGATTTCTCCATCTAATGTTGCACATTAAGCTTAAACACTTTATCTAATAATTTCTCCTAATTTATCCTTATATAAATATGCGTAATCATTAGAATTTCTAGTAAAAAATCTAATAACTTCAGGTGTAAAATGACATTGAATTCTTTCTCCATCAAATTTAGTTTCAACTAATAATTCCTTACCTTCTATTAATTTTCTAATTTCTTCAGGAGATTTCTTTGCTGCTAACATTGGTTTAATAGCATGAAATATTCTTAATACATTTTTAAGTGTATGATTTATATCAACAAATTCTTTACATACTTCTTTCAATGATGACGTTGCATTATAATATTTTGGAGCATCTTTATGAAATAATTATAAAAGTTTCTCATATTTCAAATCAATCTTTAAATCTTTTAAAATGATTCTTATAATCCATAATATTTCATCTGCAGTGCATACCTTTTCAACTATGACTAATTCTTATTCTTTTACTAATTATCTAATAATTAATCAACTTCTGATATTGTTATTATGCTATCTTTTCTACAATAATCTTTGATAACATTATCTACAACCATAGGAAAATCACCAATAGGAGCTCCATATGGTTACATACTAGCTTATTTATAATTTGCCATTCTATGATAATCCTAAAGCTTATCTAAATAATTTTGCAAGATTTTTCTCTTATAATTTATATACTCCTCTCTTAAAATGGAATTATCATTCTCATTATTATATATGTATGCTCAGGTATTCTTGGAGGTTTGAAAAAGAATTATGCTAAAACACTAAAAGCTCACTTTTCTTTTTTCCTCTTACTTTCCTCATTCTATCAAAAAAACATCAAATTTTACTATTATTGGACCCATTGTTTAATTCATATTCACTTTTAATTAATCTTATTATTCTTTGTTAATTTTATTAGTTTCCTCTACTTTTTCCTTAATTTCTCTTGCAAATTCATGAACTTCCTTTTAATCTCTTATTTCTTCTTCTTCATCTATTTAATTCTCTTCCTACATAATCAGAAATTAATAAGAATAATATTTTTTTTTATTATAATTAAATCAAACAAAAGAATATTTATGTATTTATAAAATTAATTATTGTATATAAAACTTAATAAATTTTATTTTCATTTTATTTCTCTATAATGAATTTTTGTGAATTCATCTAACTCACTGTAGAGAGTGAGGATAAATTAGAAGAAATCAGGATAAAATTAGCAAAATTAGAAATGTTTGAATTAAATACTGGTATTTATATTCATTTTTATTTTGAGTTTATAAAAGACTTGATTAACCAAGAAAAAATGCAATGACTGCAGAATAAATTATAGAATTTCTAATAGATAACAATGTCAAATTTACAGAAGAGGAGTTAAATTACATCTTTAGAGTTTTAGATACTGATGGAGATAACATTATTACATTGCAAGAGTAACTTTTTATTCATTTATTCAAAGTTTTCAATATGTAATTTTACCAAAAACTAACGACCAAGTGAAAGATCAAGCTCTTAATCATAAATCTTATGAAATGCCTAAAAGTATGCTTCTACCAAAAGAAGTTGAAGCTACATTAACTGATTTCTTCAAATAATTACAATAAAACTATAAGTAGTATTTATCATTATAATTAGCTTATATTAATAAATTTAATAGCCAATTAACATAAATGAACTTAATATTTTTGAAAACGAAAATTTAATCACTTTAGAATCCCTAAAAAATTGGTTATAAACTATTGAAAGAGAAATTGATGACTAAGTTTTAGAAAAATTTCTTATTATAATTGATGGTAATCCAAACAATCTATAAAATTTAATTGATTAAATCTAACAATAATAAATTGAATAGCCAAATAGTTAACCTGATGAATCTATTAAAAAGTCCTAAGAATAAATAAGAGAATAACCTTAATAAGAATAAACTGATGTTCAAGATATTAAATAGTCTTAAGAAGATTTACAAAAAAGCTATGTCTAAAATTAAAATCAAGAATAAAGTAATTAAAAAACAGAATAGCAATAAGATCAAATAGCTTAATCAAAATTATTATTAGATAGTCAGCCTTATTCTACTATTAATCCATTATTAAACTATTATGAATAGTAAATTAGAGAAGAAGAATTTAAAATTAAACAATTATGTGATGAATTAAATATTCCAAATATTTATACATAAAAAAGGGATGAATCATTATTGATTAAATATTATGAAAAAGAAATTGCTAGGGAATAAGAAATTTTAAACAATTTATCATTAGAATCAAGGCTTTCAGATACTCAATCTAGATATAAAAAATCAACTTTCACTCCTGATCCATTATATCTAGATCAATATTAAAATGAAATCATTCGAATTAATGATGAAATAAGAAAAGAAGCAAATAATTTGAGCTTGCTCTAATCCAAAATAGAGATTGAATCAAAATATGGTTTTACCAATAGATTGTAAAATAGTTTTTTAATGTAAATTTTGTATCTATATCAAAGGTAAGGAAGTCCAACTAAATTTTAAGAATCTTACCTTTGTAACAATTTCTCAGGAGAGAAGGTATATATTGAAAAATTATATTTTAGAGATAATTTTGTTCTAAATGAATTATTACATAATTGTTATCAATAATTTATAATATAATTCTCAAATTTAAATCAATATAATTATTAATTATTTTTTTGATAATCATATTTATTATATTGTTAGGTTTTTGCATTATTATTGTTGGAATTATTATTTTTTTTTTTACTTGCATTGTTTTGCTAATTATTTATTTGTTAATTTTGTTACTACTAAAATTAATTATTAATAATTTATTAATATTAATATTGATATGCATTTATTTATTAATTTTAAAAGCTATTTACATTAAATGCATTCATTTATTATAATTGCTATAGATTATTTAATTAAATATTGTTAATTTTAGTTTTCAGTGTTAATGGATCCATTGCACTTTTTGGATCTAATAATTTTTTTTCAATTTAATCCAAATTAATTAAATATTATTCAAGTGTAATCCATTTACCAGGGAATTCCCAAGAAATATTTAATTTAGCTTTTAAATATTTGTGTTCAAACCATTAATCCATATTTTCTGTAGTAAATCCACCTTAAATCTAACATTTAATATATAAAGGATATTTACTTTTCCGAAATTATCAATATAATACCATAAAGATTCTTAAGAAGATCTTGCATGTAATTAGGCTTATATTGAAAATGGAGCTGTTTTAATTTTTTCCCTTGATATTTTAAATGTATGCTGTGAAGGTACTTGGGGTTATCTTTGAATATGGATTCCCATTTCTTCTAATTATTCAAAAAAATCATCTGTTTCATTGTTATTGAAATTACTAAAATAATTTTCAGTTTTTTCTTTTGGCTATTCAACTTTGATGACATTTTTTATTTGATTTTAAGAAGCTAATACTTATTTTTCAACCTCTTCTACTGATAATACTTTTGAATTGATTTAGTTATTTTGAAGCTTTGGTTATTCTTATTCTGAAAAATGAAATAATTCTTATAGTTTTGCTTTGGTTTCATTAGCAACTTATAATTCTTTTTCCTCTTATTCTCTTAATTATCTATACTTTTCTTTGGCTTATTGAAGTTCTGATAATTCTTCTTAATTTATTTCATTTTATTTTTTTGATTTTTGTTCTTATTTTTTTTCAAATGTTCCATGCTATTTTTAATATTCAATTCTCTTTTTTTCAATTTCATTTTCAATATCTATAATCTAAAAATTTTCATTAGATTGCATCCATTAAGGTTCATCTTCATCACTAATGTTAAATAATGTTTAAGTTGAAATTAAAGGTTTTTAAGATACTTTAGTAAAAAGATGAGGAATTTTTTCTATAAATTCCTCTATATCTTTTGGAGGTTAAAGTAATTCATGAAAAGCTGAAATTAATGTCTAAGAATCATAAATTTTATTTTATGGTTGATTAATTTAAGCTCTTGCTGAATAAAATTATTTTGATAAATACCTATAACAGGTTAAGATGACGTATTTTGACTATTCTATTATTTTTCTTATGAATTGTTTCTTCTATTGTATTTATTTTATTTTTTTTAATGTTATCCATTTTTATCATCAAAGTTTTGATTATTATTCATCTAATAATAAAATCATTTATAATTACTCTTCGATAAGTTTGTCCTTGGCTTTTTTGATTTTATGAGTCTTTGCATATATAAGAGAGTTGTTATTGCTATTATTTTGACATTAGTAAATAATTAAAATTAATATATTAGAAGAAGCTTATTAATAATTAATCATTTAGGATGAAATGGAAATATTTTGGATAAATGTTAGCTTTAAATTTGATGAAGTTTTATTTATAGTTTTTTTTTTGGTCTATATCCTAATTTGTAAAGGACTTTTAATTTAAAAATTTTTTCATTTTGATTCAATTCATCTATTCTGTCTAAAGAATGTATCTAACTCCGTTTAGTAAGAATTTTTCCTGATTCAAAGTTATTTATATAAGGTTTCAATGCTTTAATGTGATTATTTACTGATTGATTAATATAAGTGTCATCCTCTAAAACTTCTGTCTTTATAATCCTTCTTGGATTATTGATAATTTATTTTTAATAATTTATCAATGATTAAATCTTATCACAATATGAAGCATCATAACTTATTGATCGATGTTATTATCTAAAATTATTGCTATAATTTTCAGTATTGACATTAGAATATGATCTAATTTCTCTATGTTTAAAAGGTTCATTTATATTTGAATATAAATTATTAATTTGTTATTCTCGATAGATATATAACTTATTCTTGCTTAGTTATTATTAATAATAAAATAGATTATCTGCTGATATTTTGATGTGATGATCTTTTAAAATTTAAGATATTTAATCTAATTTTAAAGAATACAATTATCCTTGATATGAATGACAAGAAACCGAATATTTATAATATCCTCTTGGTTCTATATCTAGATGTTCAATACCAAAAGTTTCACCTTTTTCTAACAAACAAATTTCAAATTATTTCCATTTCCTTAGATAAGAAAATACTGGATTTTAGCACAATATCCTTTTACTCATCTCTATATATTAATTTATTTGGTTACTTTAAATTCTCCACTTTTTATGATGAATAAATGTGTCATCAGTTCACTTTCTATGAAAACACTCTAATTTTTAATAAATTATAAGACAGTAACAGAATCAATAATAGCTTTAAGAATATCATTATGCAATTTGCTAAAGGCAGGATGATTACGAAAAGAATTGTATTTATCTTAATACTCTTATTTTTGTTTAATAAATTGCATTTATTTATTATAATAATTTATAGTATTTGTTGTTTAATTTCAGAGTGAAATTTGGTAAAATGTTAGTGGCCTTATTTATAAATCTTTTATATTTAGCGCAAAAAATTAATAATTTCTCTATCATAAAGGATAATGGAAAGTGAAACAAGTCCAAAGATTTTAAGCTTTCGTACTAATAGTAACGTCAATACTTTAAATTCAGATCTCATACGTACAAATCATAGTCATTATGAATCTACAATATTAAAAACTAAAGAGTATATTATAATTTAATTATCATAGAAAAAATAAGAAGATACATTAATTGGTTGAAGGAGTATTTTCAGAAAATAGTGATAGAAATAATTATGATTCAACAAGCAATACAAGTTGTTTAAGCAATTTCTCATTATTCAAACCTAAATAAAACTAAAAGGATTTTGAAAACTAATTCACTTTTGTTAGCCAAGAGGATTCAATTAACTAATAAAAATCATATAAAAAATAATCGAAATAAAATAATTTATCACGATTATCAATATCTAACAAAATAAATCCTAGAACATAAAGTTCATCATCAATTAAAGAATAAATTCAAGAGGAAAAATATTGTAGTATTTGTGGTCAAGCTGATTAATATTCCAATTTTATCAGACCTTGCCTTTGTAAATCAAAACAACATATTCATCAATAATGTGAATAGAGAGAATTTTGTGAAAAGTATATAGACAATTAATTTTACAAAATAACAAAACCATTGTAATGTGAAAAATGCCATTTTAATTTTGTAATAAAATCTTACAAAGATATTAATTTCTTTAATGCTTTTAAAGATCCAATCAAACATCGAAAAGTCTTAATGTATTTATCAATCATTTTAACAATGTTGGTTTTTATTATAACTTTGATAATGCTGTCTATTTTAAATAGAATGGAATTTAGATATCATATTGAATATATAGCAGGTGTTATACTTGTTTGTCTTATTTTTATTGGTATCATTATAATAGTCATTTAAAATATGTTTGAATATATTTCTAATGTAATTAAATATTTAAAATATAGTTTACTTGGTTTATTTTAGATAGAGAACAAGGAAAAATAAATGATAATGGAATCAGAATGAATCTTTAGTCATTAAATGATGCTTTAGAAATTCAATTCAAAAAAAAAAAATAAATTTTATAAGTGATGGATAATATGACATTACAAACTGTACATTTTGAACTTCCAATATAAAATCCAAAAGAAATAAAATGATTTACTTTTTGATTATTTATTTAAATACCTATTTCTAATAATAATAATGTTATCAACTAAATTCACTTTATACTTTTCTTCTATTTATCAAGTATTAGATCTTTGTAATTTTTCATTATTATAAGTATATCTGCTTCTAAATAAGTTTATTATTCTTTGATTGATAATATTTAATCATTATGCATATTTTAAAGTTTGTTAATCGCAGCTATTGTTGATTCCAATTAAATGAAGGGTATTTTTGAATCGTCTGATAGTCTGTTTATTTCCTATTAATGATTGCTACAATAATTAAAACTAATACTTAATTTAAGCTGTAAGCTATTAAAATTTATTTAGAAATTCTTTATAGTATTCACTATAGTTATTAAAATTTTCAGAATATTTATCCATTGATTTAGAATTTTGTAATAATCTTATTTCAGCATCCTTTAAAGCAGATTAAACTTACTATTCTAGTTTTTTGAAAGAGATTTCTTCTTTTTAAAGTAATTTTTAAAATTAATCTTGAAATTGAATAAGTTTCTTTTCGAATAGGTTTAATTTAGAGAAAGTAGTTTCTTCAGTTATTTTATTTTTTCTTTGTTTTAAATTAGAAGGGTTGTTATTAGATTAAGATAATTACTCATCATAATTATTAGTACAAGTTGATCTTGATCTACTTGGTTTATGAAATTTGACACCAGTATCCCTAACAGATTGATCATCAATCATTTCTGAAATTTGACTATCTAATCGTTTATATTCTTATGATAAATTGTCTTCTCTTAGAATAGGATTGCGATATTATTAACTTTTGAATTGATCTATATGAAAAGAAAATTTATTAAAATTATCTTTGTTATCTAGTCTGGTTTCAAGTTCTAAGAGTTTATCTTCAATGTTTTTGAGAATAGAACGAAATAATTAATTACTAACAAATTATTCATTACCGGTAATATTTGCATCATAATATAAGGAAATACCTAATTAATTATAAAATGAGTGTTGGATATCTTCTCGTTCAAATCTGTTTATATTTGATTATGATTTGATTTTATATTATTCATTTTCATTCTTTAAAACTAAGTCTAACAATGTTAATGATTTATTTTAGTATTTGTGGGTTTGCATTATAAATAAAATAATATTTTAACTATTCAGATATATTAATAAAAATTCATGATAGTTTTGTTGGTGATAACAAAATTTTATTTTCTTTTCTGACATAGAATATTATCAATTTAACTATTTAATTAAGTAATATGTAATTAATTTTGATTAAGACTTTCATTAGGTTAAACAATTTCAAGGGAGCCATCTAATTAAATGAAATATAATACTTTGCATAACAATATAAACTTTGAGATTATTATCTAATGATAAATAAAGTGGGAAATCATTTAAATTAACAAGTAAAATAATTTATTTCTTGTTATAATTTCTTCCATATAAATATTATAAGGTATTGAGAATTGCAAAATATACATTATCAAATCCTTAAGCAGGTATAATTTAAGTTTGAGCATCAACTGATGAGTAAAGTGTTTATGTATCTTTTTGAGATTGTTCGTTATCTAAATTGCCATGTGGATTAGCTAAGAAATTTACCTAATCAAAGAGAGTAAAAGCAAAAGGATATTGTCTAGTTGAATTATAATCAACTTATAAAGTTGAAACGATTCCAGTGTCTTTTTCAATTGTAAAGATCACTCTTTTTTCACATTATTCTACTAATTAAATAACATTTGGTAATTCTAATGCTTTTATATATCTTATAATATATTCTTGATTTTTATACAGATGTTCCAAAAAGAAAAGTTAACCACTTTCATCTAAAACAAACTTTCCTGGTATTGAGTCAAAGATTCCAAATACACAGGATATTATCTTATCTGGTCCTCCTTTACCTATATGATAGTATTAATCATAGATATCTAATCTATCAATATTTATAGTCTTGATTTAACCAAATTCTTGAATAAATACAATCTGTTTTATTTGAGCATCATAAAAAAACTAAACAATTTCTTTCTCCCATTAATGTTCAATTAATAATTCAGCTGTGTCCATTCTCCATAATTTTACAATACCTTAATTGAATGTTGTTACCAGAATGTTATCTTCAAATAATTTACATAATTTAATTTCTATTTCACTTTAATCACTATTTGAAGCATTCAATAGGAAATATTATTTTGTTGTAAATGATATCAAATATATATTTCCATTACTTAATCCAAAAATACCTTAAGTATAAAAGGGATCTAATACATACGATGATACCATTCCAGGTAATTAGATCCTTTAAAATGCAAACCCTGATTCCAGAAAAGATTATTAATTTAAATTAGATTTGATATCCATTACAAAAAATGAACTCTCACTGCTACCTAAAATTATCTTCCCTGCAGCTTAACTCACTTTTAGATAAGTGATTTCTGCATTTGTTATTTATTTTCTATATATTGATTTAAATTCTCCATATTTTACTATTACTATTTCCCCTGTTTTCAATCCTAATATAAGTAATTAAATTATTTAACTTTTATTTTATTATTATTATTATTGTTATTATTATTATTATTATTATTGTTATTACTATTATTTAATTGATTCTTATGATAATTCTTATTATAATTAAGGAAAAGACATTTAATTTTTAGACCCTTCTTCAAAAAGAATTTCTTCTGTTTTTACAGTTTATGATTATTAACTATTATCAAAAGATACTCTCTCTGATAAATTCAAAGATTATGATGTCTATTTATTTTTATACCCTTCATACACTACATAATCAAAAGTAGTAATTTCTTCAAGTTCATTAGTATTAATATTTTTAGGTAAGAAAACATCATAATATTCTAATTTATAATCTTTGGTAAATGCCCATAAATATATTTGATCTCTACCAACAGTAGCAAATTCAAAAATTCGTTCTTTCGAAAATGTATATTTTGAAATTTTGATATCATTTATTCTATCTAAAGTATATGATGAAGTAATTAATTTTTTAGAAATGAAATCCCAAACTACAACTGTGCACTCTTTACCATTTCCAACTGAAACAAGGTATTTTTCATCTTCAGTAAAAAGAATTTAATGAACCCCTTAAGTATGAAAATTAAGCTAAGCAATTTATTTAAATCCCAATTAACTAGCATTATTTTATATTTCATAAATGTATATTGGAGCAGCATCCTATACCTTTTATGCCAGTCCAACAATCAAATGCTTTTCGGTTTTATTAAGATATATAACACTTACAATAGCATTAAAGCTTAAAATTAATTATTCTCTTTCCTATTGTAATTTTTCAAAGATAACATAATTTTATGATGTATAAGCATACCAACCATAAGATTAACACCAAATAAGATTATCATGTGTTTTTGTATTATAACCTATCATATATTTGCATTATAAAGTAGGTTATTAAGATTGTCCCTTAGATTATGGTACAATATATTATCTAAAAGGTAATTAAGTTGATGAATTATATTATTTATTTTATTATTTTTTGAGTTGGCTTCTAGATCTTTTTCTATTGAGGATTTATCTTTCAAATTCAAAAGTGATCGGTTTAAAATCTTATTATAATCTTGATGGTTTAAAATGATCAGGCTTGAATGGTGTGTTAACATTTTTATTAGCTAATCCTTAATCCTCTTCTTATTCTTCTTTTTATGGTAATTGTCTAACTAAACTAAACATTTCCACTAATTAACTTTATTGAAATGTATGAAGATGGGCATCTTTGTTAGGTTATATATTTTCATTGTTTTCTTAAAGATCATAATAATCATCTAATTTTTCATTTTATTCATCTTATTATTCTTATTAATCAAATTAATCTGGTTACATATCAATTTTAGTACATTATTGAACTAATTATTCTTATTCCATTCTAATCAATCTTTCATTTTTACCAGTATATCCAAGAAATTTCCAAATAAAAATTCCTTCTTCTCCACCTGCAGTAATAATTGTACTACCATTATCAGCACAATCAATAGAATTAATTTATGATGAATGACCTATAAAAACTTAACAAGATCCTGGTCCTTTTATTTAAAATTCATAGTCCCAAACCTTTAAATATTATTCAGCACCTACAGAAAATAGGTATTTCATATTAGGTGAGACTACAAAATCATTTAATGATTATTTATGCATAAATGTTTATTCCCTAAGATAATATGCAGTGATTGTTTCATTAATTCTTTCAATTCCATAAATAATAATCCTACCATCAGAAGTTCCACATAATAATTCTACATTATTTTCAGCCCATTTAAATATTTTTAAATTGAATCTAGTTTAAATCTTTAAAATTTATTATAATGATGATGTATCCCATAATTCAATATTTGTAGAATTCTCAATTAATGATAATATTGCAGAATCTTTTGAGAATTATCCACAAACATTCTAAGATTGTATAGAATGTTGAATAGTCTTAATAGGTTAATAATCTCTACTAACATCATAAATTTTATAAATAGATTTGGCATCTCCAATTATTAACTACTAACCATTTGGACTATATTATATACATTTAATTTCTAAATCATGATATTTTCCTTCAAAAAGAATAGATGTTTATTCAATATCAAATATTCTATGAACTCCAGATTTGAATCCAGCTGCAAAATACATTCCAATTGGAGATGAAGATAAACAGACACATTTATCATCTTATGGAAATGTAAACTCATATACTTAATCTAATTTCTCAATATCCCATAATCTAATAGTGCAATCTTCTGATAATGTTATTAATAATTTTGAAAAAGAATGCATTTAAATTTAATTAATAACATTAGTATGTGATCTAATAACAGTTTTGTAATGATGACTACTAATATCTAAAATACCTAATCCTCCTGTTGAAGTTCCACATGCTACTTATAAACCATCAATAGATATATCTAATGAAGTAATTATTCCTTCATGTTTAGCTTCAATATAAAATTCATTGAAATCTAAAGGCCAAACTCTTAAAAATTAATCTAAACTCCCAGTAATACAAAAACCAGCTGATAAACAAACTGCTGTAACTGCATCATTGTGTACTTTATATACTTACATTAATTTCTAACTTTAATAAGCTACTTAAAATAAATATCCATTTTTAGATCCAAAATAAATATTACTTACATTTTAATCTTCATAATTAAATTCAAAATCAAAGTTAGTAAATGTAGTATTTCTAGCATGATGATTTAATACAACACTCGCTCCTGGTAAATGCTCTTCCTTAATTCTCCAAAATCTTATATTCTCATGTCCACATGATAATATTTTATTATTATCAACAGGAGAAAACTTGATAGCTATTACATTACATGAACTAGTTTATTTAGCAAATAGAATAGGTTTTCTATTAGATTCTATTTTTTCTAATCCCCAAACAATAATAATCTCTCGATTGTGTTCATCCTATCCAACAGTAACTAACATTTTACGATCTTAACTAAATGAAATATAATTTAAATTAGAATAAGGAGTAGCAAATGCACTCAAACAATCACAATTATTTTTCCATATTCTAATAATTGCATTCTTTCCACTCTATCCACTTACTAACCATTCTCCATCTTTACTAACATCTAAACAACATATTGCCTTAGAGTGTCCCATAAAGAATTTTTATTTGCCATCTTAAATATTACTTTAAACTAATAATTATCCAGCTGCATAAGTTATTTACTTCTAAGTTTCTGTTTATCTTCCCCATTTAATATCTGGACAAGAATTAACTGTAAAACCTATAATCCTTTCTAATTATTGAATTGGATAAGGTTAAAGTGGATGATCTTATGCATCTACTGATTTACTTTATGCTACATTCTAATCTCCTGGTCTCTTTTTTACTAATTCCTCTATTTATTATGTATTATGTTATATTTAATTCTATTTAAATGATTTCTATGTTTCCTATTTGAATTTCTCTTTGTTCTCTTATATTTTCTATAGATTATCCAAAATATCAGCTGTTACTTCTACTAAAGGTTACTTAAAAACATGTTGTTATACATCCAATGTTGGCCAATATGCAATCTAGTATTCTTCAGTCCATTTCTATCCTTTGGATAATTTAAATAACATTTATTTTGGCATAGTTTCCCAATCATAAAGATTGTCACTTGTATAAATTCCTCTTATGTTCATTGAACTGCATATTTAAAATGACTTTAATGAGTGAATTCCTTTAAATGATTTATACAAACTATTTGGTAATAATCCAAAATTGCCTAAAAAGTATTCAACATCTAAAATTAATATAGTCCATTTGTTTGGAGCATTCTTTGGATATGGAATCAATAATTAAGATTATTAAACCTATTTATAATTAAATATTGATGATACATACTTTATGAACATCATACATATTTGATACTGTTAATTTAATTAAAGGATCTCTATCTTTTATTTGCAGATCAAAATGCATTGTAAAATATCTTCCCTTTATTGGAATGAATTCTATATAAATATATCGACCAGTTAATCCTAATTGTTTAATTCCTTAACATGGATCTGGAATCTAAACCATATTATTTGCTGATATAGCTCCCAATAATCTTATTATCTTTCTACCTATTGAATTATCCTAACAATTAATTTACAACAAATACTTAAACTACTGAAACCTATCCTTTAGACTATGTATGTGCTATCTCAAATACACCGAATTACTTGAAAACATCAACGAATGGATGTTACCAATTCATTTATTCAAATTCAAATATTATTTATTTATAAATTTTAAGTTATTATATATATATGTATATAAATATTTGTTTATTATTATTTCATATGTTCCATTATCAATTATCAATTTAATATTTGTAATAATATCCAATTAAATCATGACATTATTCAAATACATTTCCACTTATTTTCTTTTTCAATGGACAGACCAACAATCGAATAACTATTCAAAATCATATTTGAAATCAATAAAGACTAGCATTTCATTTTCTGTCATGCCTGTTAATTAAAATTTCCTATTGTAGAACCAGAATAAGCAACTTAATATATACATCACTTCTCTAAAGATCATGTTTATAACCTTTCAATTCTTGCTACTAAAGAAATTATGAAATCTAAAGAAGCTGCAAAAAAAGATAATCCAATTTCCTAAGTTATTCCTTTATTCGATTTAGAAAAAGCACTCCACATCTAATAATAATAATCTAAAAATGGTAATCTCTATATTCATATATTTTAGTACTTCATTAATATCTAAAAGATTGTATTGTTAAATTACCAAGCATTTATGATTAACTTGAACTCAATAACTTAGAAGCATATATGAGTACTCTTCGAAGATTATATTTGCATTTACTTAATCATAATACTTCTATTCTTACTACTGAACTTTGTTTCTCATTTGTCGAAATCTATAAAACTGATAAAGACCTTTAGTTAATTAGAAAAATTGTTAAAGCTTTTAATTTCCCATTAAATCAAAATTAAATACTTATCCTTAATCCTCATAAATTAACCTCTCCTAACTTATATCTTGATTTATTTGTTGAATTTTATTAAATCTTTATCAATGACTTAATGGATTTAGGTTTATCTAAAGAATGTCTTATTTATCATCTTGCAAAAATTGGAACACCAATCAACAAAATTATTGATTTAAAACTTTATGAAATTAAAGATAAAATTGATGATCTCATTAATAAAGGAATTAATGAAGAATAAAATATTTTCTTTTTAACAATTATTGAAAAATTAGAACGTTACGAAACACTTAATAGTCATTCTTATATATTTTCTAAATGGAATACAGAATCTTAATTAAGAAAATGGCTTAGATAAATTAGAAATCGTATTAGAGATTCAACTACTGATGAAAAATACAAAAGTTTCTTAGCAACTGCTTCTCTTCAATAAATTCAACATTGGAATAAGATTCAAATTTAAAATGAGAAGAATTCCACTAAAGATATGATTTCTATCTTAGAAACAATTAATCAAAATAAAAATTAATCAAAAAAAAAAATTAAATTATCAAATGAATAAAGTAATATCATTCATAAAAATTAATCAAATTATGTTTAATTAGAAAGATAAACTTAGGAAGAAACAGAAAAAAATGGATTCAATATCAATTTTATTGAATTACAATCTGAGAGTTATTCGGAACAAGACTCAAATAATATATAAATTAAAAATATTATACAAAAAAATCCTATAAAAAAAAACTTGTGCCTAACTATAAATTAAGATGAGAGTCTGGATAATTAAAAATAAAAAGCTTATCTAAAAAAGACATCTAAAAGATGAAATTATTATATGTTTAAAACATAAAATTACATGATTATTTTAAATAAATTATTCTATTGAACTAAGGGATGATTAAATAAATGATTTATGTTCATTTGATATATTCATAATTATATTAATTAACATTTTAAATCAAAAATGAAATAATATGGAAATTTATATTAATAAAAAATATAATAATAATGAGTCAATCTAATGTTGGATAACAATAATAAAAGACAGTTATTTGTAATAACACAGAAGTTTAGTTGATGGTGCCATAGCAGCCATAAAATATTTAATTTACAAGACAACCACACATAGTTTATTGTACTAATTGTAACAATCAAATTTAAACACATGTTTAACTTAAAGTTGGTAAAGGTCAATTAATGATGGCGTTAATTATGTTGCCTAAATTGCTTTTGTAATGATATGAATCATTAAGTATGTTAGTGCTTGCGTAATTCCATTATTGATGGATGATTGTCGAGATGCAGTTCATTTGTGTCCAGTTTGTAAAGCTGAAGTAGGAAGAAAGAATTTCATCTTTGAATGATTTATGCAATAATGAAAATCAACTTAATAAATATATTTTAATTATTTTATCAAAAACTACGACATGATAGGGAATCTTATGAGTTAGGAAAGCTATCCAAATCAAATTTTATAATAATAAATTTAATTATAGAATGTCTATCACAGTTTTGATGGAACAGAGTCAAGAATAAGAGTATATATATAAATATTTAATTATATAGATGGATCATATTTTAAAAGTATAATCCTAGTTTATCAAATGTTTAAATAATCTTATACGTCATTAAAATAATAAGAAAAAATCAAATACAATAGTATTACCTTATTAAGGAACTAATTTATATGTATGATATTTTATAAATTTATTAAGGTGCACTTTAAAGATGAAATAAATCTTAAAAAGGCTAAGGTCTTAGAATCTACTGATAGTACTTTTGGTTAGTTTTCTTTATTCAACACTTAGATTCCATTTATACCTTGTATTACAATAATGATATTTAGTTCCATACTAAAATATAGCTCCTCATTATTCTTAAGAAATGACATTTTAAAGAATGAATCCTATAATGCAAAGTCAGGATAGATATATAGCTTAGCCTAAACAAGTTCACTAATAAGCTAATCATTTTAAAAAGAAAGATTAATTTTTAATTTTTTCAAATAAGGCTGAAGAATCACAATCAGTAAATTCAGATGAGTAAGATTTTGAGGAGAAGATGTCTGATAATTCATTTTAAATAAAGAAGAAGAAAAAAATAAGTAAGGTAAATGATACGAAAAACATAACCAAAAATTTTTCAAAGGCGATTATCAGTTATATTACTTAAAATAAAGATATTGGTTTGAAATTATTAGATGCAAGAGAATTTGAAGATTTTCTATAGATTTTGAAAGAGAAAAAGAATAAGATGACTAATATATAATAATTAAGAGAATTATGGATAGATAGTGATGAAGAAAAGTTAAAATAATTTAATAAGACGTTTAGAATTTTTAGGTAAATAGAGAAGATATAAAATAGTCAATATTTTTTAAGATAGCAATCTGTTGCATATATATATAATTCTCGAATAATGAACACAGGATGGCATTTAAAATATAGATATAATTTGCTTAGAGCGTTAAGAGAGCCTTAAAATTTCAAATACATAAAAGATATTTGATTTAAAAATTATAATCTATTAAATAAAGATCATAATTTAGCTTTAGGAACAATGCCATCACTTTTAATTTCTTGAATAGTAGTCACACCCATTAGTTGCATGGTAGAAATTAATTCAGACTATAAAATTTAAAACATTTTATTGAGTCCTTCTTTTCCACCAATGGCTGTACTATAAATAGCAGGTCTTCCAACAAATACACATTTAGCACCTAAAGCTAAACATTTATAAACATCAGTTCCATTCCTTACTCCACTATCTACATAAACCTCTAATTAACCAGCTGCTGCTGCTACTATTTCTGGTAACATATCTACTGTAGCTCTTACTGTATCTAATTATCTTCCACCATGATTTGAAACCCATATAGCATCAACTCCATGTTAGACTGCTAATTTTGCATCTTCTCCACATTAAATTCCTTTCAAAATTATTGGAACCTTAGTAATTGATCTTAACCATTTAATATCATTCCAATTAACTTTTTAATCTAATTATTCAGCAAAAAATTTTAGTAATCCTGATCCTTAATTATTTGCTACTGACTAAAGTTAAATGTTTGCCTCTTTTGCTAATTCTTCCAAAATCTCTAATTTCAAGTGAGGAGGTAACACAAATCTTATATATCTATAATAAAATACCTTTATTTTTCATCAGCTTCTCTCTTACCTAATATTGGAGCATCTACTGTTAATACTAAACCTTTAAATCCTTCTTTCTCTGCTTTTCTAACTAATGCTTCTGTCAATGATCTATTTTTTTGTATATACAATTATTAGAATCTCAACCCATCTTTATTATGTCTAGCTACTTCAGATTAAGATAAAGTTGATAAAGTAGTTAATGTAAATGGTACCTTCCATTAATGAGCTTATGATGCAGTTACTTCCTCACCTAAAGGATGAGCCTTTTTATATTATTATCTATACTAATTTCAACATAGCTACTGGTGCTAAACCTATTGGTAAATCAATATCATGACCCAATATTTTGGTTTTTGTACAAATTTTAGATACATCTCTTAACACTCTTGGGTTCAAGTAAATCCTCTAAAATGCATCTATATTCTCTCTTTTTGTAATTTCTTCATTTGCTCCTGATCTATAGTATTAATATGCATTTGAATCTAATTTTACTGATGCTAATTATTCCAATTCTCTTAAAGAAATAAAATTTGTTGTCATTAATTTTTTTGTTTTTATTTAATTTATAATACATTTTACACAACTGAATTTATTAAATTTCAAGTATTTATTTTATTAATTAATCAAAGAAAATCATGCCAATAAAATTATATATCTAGTGCCAGTCTTAATCTTTATTAAGCTAATTTGATTTTATTTAAATAAATAATTAATTCTATATTCAATTGTATTTAAAATAAAAAATAATTGATACCATTTAATAATATATTCAAATTCATGTTAATGATTATAATTATGTTACAATTTGAAGAAATTATTTAACTCTTATGTAATTAACTTTATGTTTAAAATAATTAAAAATGAAAACATTGCTTTTCTATAAAAAATTGCGTTTTCATTTCCCTATTCCAAAATTGTTTTTGCTTTTGATTCTTTTATCTTATCAGACTAACAACAATAAATTAGTTAATTGACAGCCAGAAAAGAATGAGAGTAAAAAAGTTCTTTTCATATACCTATAAAATTAAATGAAATCTTTAATATGTGAAAAGTAAATAATAATTTTAGCAATCATTAAATTTATAAACGATAATTAAATGCTTTCATAAAACAGTAGTAGATATCTTTTAGAGAATAAAATGGGACCAGTGTTGCGACATGATCCTCATCCATTTAAAAGTTATGAAAAAGATAGATCACCATCAAGACTATCGATAGAATCTGAGCAGTAGCTTAAGATAAATAATAATGAAGGTATAAAGATGAGTGTACACGAGAGTGCAGATAAAAAGAAAAATATAAATTTTAATATTGCTAGGAGGAAATCCACAAAGTCTCAATAAGTAAAGGTATTGTAAATAGTAATAGTTAAATAAGCGGAAATCAGATTAAGGTAGAAAATTTGAAGGATTGTCAATTTTAAGAACTATGTAGCAGAATTAACTTATTTAAAAGTTTACAAATACTTTGTTCATGAAATCATATATTTTATCTGAACATAATAAATACCTTTTGAATTAAGAAAGTTATTTGTAATCTAAGGTTGATAAAACAAAAAACTAAAGTATAAATATTGTGATAATAAACAGATTAAAATTAATATATTACAACAAATATATTTGCACCTGGAAGCTAATTAGTGCTTGTATGGGATGTGAGTGCAACATTTTTTCATTGTTTTAGTTTATGGCTTTGTCCATTTGTATCATCATTTATAAAAGATAATAGTTATAATGCAGCAGAGATGTTTTTAATAATTCATATAATAATTGATATTATAATCAATTTGAACAGACCTATAATGATCTAAGGAGAAATAATTTTTGATAAATTGGAAATTATATAACATTACTTTAAAGGATAATTACTGGAAGATCTCATAAGTTTAACGATGTGGTTTTTAATGTATTTTGATTTTAATTAAATACCTGTGACTAATGAGATAATAGCAATAATACTTTTAACAATAACAATTTTAAAGGTGAAACGAAATTACGAAAATTTTATAGAATCTCTATATTTATAAGGAGCTGTAAATTAATTGGTAGATTTAATAACATTAATAGTGATGATATATTTCTTTGCACATTTAATGGCATGTGTATTTCATCATGTAGGTGATATAACAAGTGATACTGAGAATTGTTGGTTGATTCATTATAATTTATTACAAAAGCCAATATCGGTTAAATATAATCATTCATTTTATTGGGCTACTATGACTATGGTAACTGTAGGATATGGAGATATTACTCCACAAAATGAAGCAGAATTAGTGACAGTTAATTTATTAATGCTTTTATCAAGTTGTATGTTTGGTTATTCAATGAGTTCTATTGGAATGATTTTAAAGAGTATTCAAGATGCTAAATACAAATGTAAAAGATCACTTATTCTAATGAACTCTTATATGAGATAAAGTCAAGTTGATTAATAGATTTAAAGTAGAGTGAGAGATTTTATCAAGTATCAACTAGAAATGGAATCTAAAGAAAATAATGAAGATGTTAATCAAATTATAAATGATTTACCTAATTAATTAAAGTAAGAATTATAAACAAATATTTAAATGAACATTATGTAAAAAATCAAGATTATTACAACTCAGTTCACAAAATAAACTTAATCAGAAGTATCTTAAAATCTTGTACAATTTAAATTTACTCCTGGAGATTATATTTATCACCAAGAATAAATAGACAATAATTTGTATATATTTTTAATTTATTATTATTTAGATATTATATTAAAGAAGGATAAATTTAAATTACTGAAGAAAAGAGTGGAAAAGTCTTATAAATAATTAAATCTTCTAGTACCTTTGGAGAATACTAATTTTTTACAGGTCTTTCTACTAAGACTTGTGCTTAAAGTATAGGATTCTCTGAAATTTATTAAATTAAAAGAGAAATCTTTCTTAAGATCATAAGGTCTTGCAATAAAGATTTTGAAAGGTTTCATAATATCAAAGATAATTTGATTATTAATTCAAATTATTATGTTATCTTATAATGTTGCAATTTCTGTAAGTTATATACTCATTTAAATATTGATTGTCCATTACTCAACTACAAACCAGATGTTTAAATTCTATCTATAAGAGAATAAAGGAAATATCCGTTTCATCATAGGAAAACATTTGTAAGAATGGGTGATAAAATAAAATCTTTATCTATCTAATAATAAATAAATAATGCAGTTGAAGACTTTTTGGAGAAATAGAGTTCATTTCATGAAGTAATTAGAGAAATTCAAAAGCATTCTGAAGAAAGTCCAAATACTTAACAATAATAAATGATTTAAATTGAAATCAAAAGCAGTGAAGATTAACCTATTGAAAATTAAGGATCTCATATACATCCTTCAACTACTTCAAATACGACTACTACTGGACCTCCACCATTAGCTATGATGAGAGTAAAATCTAGTAGATATGTTTTCAATTAATAATCAAAAGGGTCTCATCCTAAAAATTATTTTGTTATGGGGGGAAATAATAATAAAATTACTAAAGAACTTATATTCAAAGAAAACTCATTTATTTACTATCTTTATTTTATTTATTAGTTTCACTCCAATGAAATAGATCAAATGAAAGAGTATCAGACTTACATGCCTTAAAATAATTGTTCAAATTCTATCAAATTAAGAGAAAAATATCTTGACAAAAAACAAGCTGCCAGATAAGCAATTGATATTAATGGTTTATCCAAAACTTACATTTCTATTAGACAAAGAGACTTACTCTCATCTTAAATTATCTAGCCTCACTGTTGAAATAAAATACATTTTGAATAAATCAATCAATAATAATCTATTTACTTAAATAATAATTTTTATAAATAATTTATTCACATAGTATAATTGTATTTAAGAAATCATAACTTTCTCCCTAATCTTCTTATATCAAATATTTTAACGATTATTCCTCTTCAAATATTTAATAAGAAAGTGTACGAAATTAAGAAGAAATACTCAGCTAAATATCAGTGAATCTCATTAAGATATTACATAATAATTACATCCATTAATTTATTTATAACTAATATAACATTAAATAGAAGAACATCTTTAGCTGAATAAAATAAAATCATTCAAAAATTCAAAAAAAAACTATTATAATTTTCATACTTCATACTGTAAAAATTTAAGAATTCCTTTTAATTTATTGAAAATTATTTACAGAAGGATAACTCAAAAAAACTTCAGGTATTTATTACATTATTATATAGTTTAGATCCTCAAGAAAAATTAAAATAATATTATATTTCCTTCTAAATTTTTAATATTCTTTTACTTTTTATTTCTCTCTGGATTTGTGCTCTTATTGTATTATTAATTAAATTAACTTAACTTAAAGATACTTTTTGAGATTAAATTTGAATAATTGAATTTTAATATTAATTATTTAAACAATTTTTCTCTGAGTATTTTTTATTTGTTTTATATGTAATTCTTCTTAAGGATTAAAATAATTTATTTCTTTCAATATTTCGAATTATTAGAAAAAATTATCATTATAATAATATCCAAATTAAAATTAATGATATATAAGAATATAATATCATTTCAAAATGAAATCTATTTTTAATTTTTTGATTATTTATTTATAACTATCAATGTCTTTGAAATAATTATTTCACTAAATAAAGAAATTTATTTTGAAGATTAAATAATTAACATTCGATATGATATTTTTAATAGATACTTTAAAAAGTCATCGATTTTGAGTGTGATCTTGATATTTATTTGGATTATTATATATTATAGAATAATAGAAGAAAAAAGTATCATTCAAGTGTTTGCAATCCATACTCAATGAATGCAATAAGAATTTTGCTGAAAGAATTTAATGACATCAAATAAATTTATAAGTATTACATCTGAATATTAAAGAAAATCAGTCATAATCATGAATTAATATATGAAATCTTATAATATTGATGAATAAATTTAAATTAAAGTGAGAAACAATCTCAAATATTTAATTTACAATTAAAAATCTTATAATAACGACGAAAATATATTAGTTAAAAAATTATCTAGAGGTCTATAATAAGAATTAAATGTAGATATTAGTGGAAAGATTATTAAAATTCTAAAATTATCATCTTGTAATTTAAGTAAATAAATTGTGCAAGTAATTCAAAACATGGTTTAAAATAGTATATTTTTCACATGGTAAATTTGTTTAAGAAGGAGAAAAAATTTTAAATGATGATGAATTGTTTTTGTAAAAATTATCATTTATCTAGATATTATATAATTAAGGGGAATGTAAGCTTTATTTTGAATACTACAAATTTGTTTATTTATACATTAGGATAATGGAGAAGCATCAAATATGAATTTTTACAGATTTTATGATTGGACAATAGATATTATAATAAAGATAAAATATAAAATTTTATTAAGTATCAACCTCATAATGATTTAAGACGTATTTTGATTTAAATAGAAGCTTAACATTGATGTATCAGAGATGTTGCTAAAGGTCCATTCAAAGGAGATAAGTATTTACTGTAAAATAGATAAGTCAAAAATAGAAAAATAATCATTGAAAATGAAGTTAATTAATTATAAACATTTGAAATATTAATATTTAATATATATGTTTGAAAGACACAGATTTTCCAGCTAACAAAAACTTCCAACCTTAGATTTAACATAAACAAATCGATTTTCAACAGAAGGAGTTAAAGTTAATGTAATGTATTTTAAACGAAATAGATTACAGTCTAATCAGGTGATGCTTAATTCGTTAGTTTTCGATCATTAAATGAGTTGAATCCAAAATTTGCTTTTCCAATGAACTCAATGGATTCTTCATAATAATAATTAAACTAAACAATATAGAATGATCTAACTTAAAATAAGAAAATGATCTTAATGTTAGGAAAAACTCTTTATAAATAAAAAAATGAATATTAAGAATATTAAGAACATATGATAGTAAAAATTTGATTTAAATTAGAAAAAAATAAGAAGTGTTGCTAGAATGTAAAAATAAGTCAAAAAAGTTCCACATCGAATTGAGACATTTAGTAATGATAAATCTTCTAACGTTATCTAATAATTTCCAAAAAAAAAGGTGAGTTTTCCTATGTATTTTAATGGAGCATATTTTTCTAAATAATCACATAGTTGGATACCTACGATCAGAGAAAATACAATGGCAGCAGATTACTAAAAAAAAATATATATTTTTGGTGGAATAGGGAGTGAAGTAATGGGTGATTTAATTGAATATGAAATATAAACAGGTAAATTTTAAGAAATTAAATAAAATGGAGATATTCCGCTTAATCGTTATGGTCATTGTTTGCATAGTATTGGTTATCCAATTAATTTATCAACATAATTTTCATATGACAATCAATAATATAGTTAGATTAATGGAAAATAACTTATAATGTACGGAGGAGAGATGCAATATAATGCAGCTTTAAGATTAAGAGAAAATCTGAGTGATACAAGAATTTTTGATTTAGAAACTTAAACTTGGTAATTATTAAAACCTAACATTGAAAACATACCTGAAAGTAGGAGATCATTTGGTAGTTGTATTGTAGGAAAAGGATTGTTAGTTATGGGCGGTATTAGAAGTAGATTTTCAGTTTTTAATGATATACATTATTTGAATTTAAGTATTTTTACATTCATTCATTAGATCTTTGCAAATGGATTCCATTAGATACATAAAGAAATCCTTTTAATAAAGGATTGGCATTTTAATAATTAGTTTGTACTTATTGTAAACCATAAATAATTTTTGAGAAAAAAGATTCAAGAAATAAACCTTAAAAAGTATCTGAACATGAAGGTATTTATTGTTTTGGAGGATGTTATATTGATGAAAATAAAAATACATAATTCTATAACAATTTTATGGCACTTTTAAAATTAGATCAACCAAATAATCCTTGGGTTATACCAGAAACTATGGGAAAATAACCACTTTCAAGAATTTAACATACAGCATCGTATGTATAAGACATGAATATAATTATTATTTTTGGTGGTAGAGATGATTCTAGAAGCCATCCTTATTTTAATGATTTATTTGCATATAAAATTTGTGAAAAGGAATGGGTTTAATTAGATATATATGGAAATATTCCAAGGCCTAGAGCTTCACATTCTGCTGTAGCATATAAAAGTTAAGTTTTATTTTTTGGAGGTGTCAGTATGAATGGATATTTAGAATTTTCTGTTAATGTTGCAGAATTTAATCAAAATCAAATCAGATAATTACAAGCAGAAATGAAAACTTATGAATCAGCAACTGACCTTCAATCTCCTAAAGAAGAATCTTAAAGATAGTCTATTTTAACTAAATAGTACTTCTCTTTGCATTAAATTGCTCCTATTTAAAAACATAAGCAAATTAATAAAGCAGTGGAAATGAATTAATAAATCTAATAATTGTCTTTTTCTAATTTTCCATTACATCTTAAATGATTTTATGATTGATATAAAAATATTATTGATAATTATCTATAGATATAAAAATTCATTCAATATTCAAAGTTTTCTAATACAAATGACGCAATTTAAGTGCTTTAATTTTAACTTTATAAAAGAATGTATATTTATTTAGACTTTAAACATGCTTATCAAGTTTTCTTTAATACTTTAAATTACATTTTTAAATAGATTCAATGATTTTTTCTAAATTTTGTTATGGAAAATACTTTTCATATGACTAATATTAATCTGATTAAATAACAAAAGGAAACCACCTTGCATTTATATATAAATCATCAATCATATTGAAATCTTTAAGAACATTTGTTTATTCTTTATAACTTTATCGCTTAACAGGTGTTAAATATTCTAGCTATGATTAAGGATCTCCTCCTTTCATTCCAACTTTATTTATAGAACAATCTAAATATTAGGGTTTTTATTCTTAATCCTAATCTTCTATTACAAAACAAGAAGATCGTTTTTAATCAATATTTTAAACTTCAGAGTAATTACTAGTCTTAGATCTATGAGCTATTATAGCAACTTGCAAAGAATTAGATATTTCTCCTCCTGCAGTTTCATCTATGAAATTTCTTACAGATTTTGATACATCACGTTATTATTAAATACTTTTTATTTTCCTACCAAATCTTTGTCTTTTTTATCTTTGTTAAACTTAAGGATAAAAATTACTTTTTTTAATCCTTTATTCAAGATCTGGTTTATATGTTAACATAGGGCAATCGACTTCTTAATGATTTTATCTATTACAATACTTACATTAAAAATAAAATAATCTATAATTTGAATTGAAAATTATTTAATCTTTAATATAATGAAACATTTCGAAATCTCTTTTATTGAATTATAAAATTTCCAAAAACTTACTTCTGCTTATTCTATAAATATTAGAAAAGCCAATACTAAGTGCAGATGTTTTTGGAGGAAAATCTGTAAAAAATTAAAAAATACCAAATTATTAATGCTAAATCAGTTTTGAAAATTTCATTTTACTTTAATCATCTTAAATATCCACTTCTCCCTCTATAATAAAATAAAGATTTTTATCTTAAATATCTCCTCTTTTGTAAATTATATCACCAGGAGCATACTTAACTAATTCTAAACTTTTAGATAATAATTGTTAAGTATTTGATGAAAAATGATTTATAACAAGTTTTGCTTTATTAATAACTTTTCTCTAAATATCAGTATTTAAATCAGATTATAAATTTTATGGCAATATACTTATAAGTCTATTTATGTCCTCTAAATTTTCATTTTATTCTGATTCTATGTAATATTTTATGTAATTTCTAATCCTACTTTGTATTTATGGTTCAACACAATTCTTACTCATGTAATTGTTCATTTATAGTAATGATCTTTTATATTTTAATTTAGCATCATAAATATTTTTTAGGATCATTCCAATAGAATTCATTGAATATGCAAATATTCCACTTGATAAAAACATTACTATATCAACAAAAATAATTTCTAATTAGCTTTAGGCAATTATATCTCCGTAACCAACTGTTGTCATAGTCATTGTAGCCCAATAAAATGCATAATTATACTTCATCCATATTGATTCATGTTCCAAATTATATTTTATCAACCAAGATTACTATCCGGATTTTAATCCAACATAATGCCAGAAGCATGCTACTATATGAGCAAAAAAATATATTGAACAAATAAGGCTTAAAAGATCCATTATATAACTAGATGCTCCTTTAAAAAAAACATATTAAAAATAATCAGAGAAGTATTTTTAAATTTTATTAAATGTAACTATTAATTAACAGATAGTTATGCTTTCTCCAAGAATTTCAAATGAAATTAGATTTTATTAGATCATAATCCATAAACCTAAATTTGCTAAATCATTGATTGCATTAGTTTAGAAATATTATTGAATTAACTTTTTTCTCTTTTTAATTACAATACCCTAAATTATGATACCTTTGTTAAAGGAAATAAAAATATCACAAATTAAGAGAATTATGATTAATTTTTGAATTACTTAAAAAGAATAACAATTATCTAAATTATCAAAGGATAATAAAAAAGGTGTTAGCCATAAAATAATAAAATTAAGTATTATTCCTATTGCATCCCAAATGACAATAAATAAACTTGTTGGTGAAATGATTGGTATTCTAGATTAGGTGAAGGTTTCTTATAATATTAAACAATCAATTTACCCAAATTTTATTATTTTTTTCTGTCTTTTGTGTATTTATCCTGCAAAAGTTATTTTTTTTTATTCTGAATTATATATGAATTTGTAAAAAGATTATTAACAAATTGCCTTTTGATTCTTTCTGTTTTTAAAGCTTTCAGAAAATTTTCATGAACTAAAGTTTAAGCTTCTATTCTTGATGTTTTATATGGATATTTAAAAGTTATAGATTCACTAGTCATTTTTGCACTGTGGAATTGTTATTATTCTTAGATTATCAATTTTGGTTATCTCAAATTATTACGAGTATTCTATTTATTCCTAACACAATCTATTATTTGTCTTTCGCTATCTTCAGAAATCTCAGATAATCTAGAAATTGATTCACTTTTAGATGTAATTTACTTAGTGATTTTTCTTGGTTTAAAGTTAGAATATTGATTATATTCTTGCATAATTTAATTTTTAAATATTTCAGAATTCATTCATATTAAATATTATTGATGATACCTGTTTCATTATGATTTTTAAATAATAATATAATCAAATTATTGAAATTTTGTAATAAATCAAAAATGTGTCTAAAAGAACAATAAAAAGTTTTACTTTAAATTTTGAGTGTTTTTATATTATTTTATTTGAAGTGGAACTTCTAAATAATAATTGTTGTATATTATCAATTTTTATCATTATGATAATAGAAAGTATTTTAGTTTCCATTTATTCTAAAATTATATTGTGTTATCAGAGAAATTGTCAAGTAATTAGAAATTTAAGAATATAGATAGATCATAGATGAAATATTTTTAAAATTATTTGAAAGGAGAATTGATGAATTTATATAATTTATAAAAATGAAATTTTTGAAGTGATAAATAAAAAATAAAATATCCAAAAAAATAATTTAAATATTTTAAAACAAACATATATATGAATTATCAAACATCAATCATTCTTGAACACTCGAACTAAAATTTATTTATAAATATTTACTAAGATGAAGGAGGTTCCCAAGGTAGTGAACCTTCTCCTGATAAAGAATACATCATATCATAGGGTTATTTCATATCAAAAGCAAAGATTCTTTTTTGTCCGGTTATAATTTACCATTATGCTAAATTGCTTTCCCCGTATAATTCTTTAAAACATACACATAAAACTTAAGTTTAGTTTCTTATTTCAGTTGGTTATTCTTCAAAATTTTATCGAATTTTTTTCATCGGTTAAGGTAATCTATCACCTATTGAATATGCAAGCCCTTATTATGGTCTTAATTTAAAATATTCATAAGTTGTTAGCACTTAATTAGATTCTTCTTCAATATTTTGATCATCATTGCATTCAAAGACTTTCTTAGCAGATGGATTTGGACATGGAACTAATCTTGAATTCAATATTTTCAAATATGATTAATTTATTAACTCATCTGGAGGATAGTAATTTAAAGTGTCCATTTGATAATTGATTTCTTCTAAATAATTTACTTTATTTGTTTTAATATCTTTCGTTTACTATTCTAACTTTTCAATATATTCATCCATTTCTTCTCGAAGTTTTAGTAATTTTTGTCTCATTTTCTATTTATTAAAAAAATTAATTTTATTATTAAAAATTTTTATAAAAGTGAACATTATAAATTACATACTATTTATATTATATATTTCATATAAAGTGAGTTTCTTTGTTGTTTGAAAATAATTGAACTAATAATTCGATTTAATATTAATGAATCAAAATTAAGGCTCTAAATAATAAATTAATATTTATGTAATTAACAACATATGAAAAACAATATTAAAAATGAAATTCAAGACATTATAACTTATTAATTAGTATTATAATTTTTAAAATAAAGTAAAATTTAGATTTAAAAAATTATGATCAATTCTGAAATTAAATTGTTTCTCCAATTTTAGTAATTACTAAAAATAGTGAAATCTTTTCATATAAGTTTCTTTACAAAGATAAATAAGTATTAAAATTAAAAAGAAATGAATAATTTCATTCTAGCTACTTTGATTATATTAACTGCAGCTAATAAAAATATATGTCCAACTGAAATAGATACAACTATATCTTGTACAAAAGAGAATTAACCTGTATGTGCATATACTGCAGAAGGATTTGTAAGATTTAAATTAATATTTAGTAATTAGGAACTTTTGAGAATGCTTGTTTTGCTTGTCGAGCTTAGAAAGTAAATTATTATGAAGATGATATTTGTATAATAACTAGTAGTCTTTCTGAAACAATAAATACAGGTTCTGAGAATACTTCATCTACAACATCAAATGGGAAAACAATTTATAAATGTGAAATTCCAAAATCAGACAATCCAATATGTCCTGCTGTGTAAATTAAAAATTATAATTTTAGTTACAAACCTACTTGTGGCTTATTCATATCAAGTATTTAATGTATAAAGGAACCATGTGGAAGATCATTTGGAAATGAATGTGAAGCTTGTTCAGATAAAAATATAGATTCTTATTTTGATGGAGAATGTTAGGAAATTCATAAAGAGTATCTTTTTAATTTTAATAAATTAGAGATCCATAAAATCCACCTGATGATAGTATAACTTATTGTACAGAACCAAGACCTTAAATCTGTACTAAAGAATATACAGAAACTTGTGCTTTCATTACAACATCATGTTTTTCTGATTCTTGTATGATATCAGTAGGAAATTATTGTGATGCTTGTTCTAAAAAAGATGTAGTTGGATATGTAAAACAAGCATGTTCAAAATATTAGTATAAATTATGTTTAAATTGATTAGATTAATATATACATAAGATATCGATTAAAATGATCAGAAATCTGACTCTTAAAATGATGCATTAGATTTAGACTAAAACAATAATTCAAAATAATAATAATGTAGTACATAGAAACCTAATGCTTGTGATAATGTTGTCAAGGAAGTATGTGCAACATATAAATGTTATGATACAACTTGTTAAAAAGAATATAAGAATGAATGTTAAGCTTGTTTAGATTCAACTACAATTTCATATAGTTTTGGTAAATGTTAAACATTATATGGGACTATCTTAAGTTTAGCTATATTGATAAAGCTAATTATTTGAAATTAATATTGATTAAATATTTAATATAAGATGTAATATCAATTTATATTTATATAAATATATAGAAATCATTTTATTTCAGACATTTCAATGTAATTTAATTATACACAGTCCTATAATAGTTTTAGAGATCTGTGACTCCTTTACAAATTCCAAATATGATTCTCAGAGCCAAAAAATTCTTTATTACATTCATAACACACTATAAAAATAGCAACTGGTATTGTTACTAAAGAAATAATTTTTAATAAAGAATAAATTAAAACCTATAAAAAATAATAAATTTATACTGTTAGAATGGATATTGGAGAATAAAAGTGAGCACAGTCTAAAGTAGTGGTAGATAAAAAATACGCTAAGCTATCCCAAGTAAATTGAAGTCCAAATTATAATAAACCACTAACTTCATATTAGATATTATTATATATACTTTTTAATATTCTAATCTATACTAATCTAGTTTCTAATTTAAGAATCTAATGAGCAAATGAGTCATTTTTATTATCCAACTTTTTATATTATATAATTTTTACTAAGTACTCTTTATATTGATATAATTAATGAACACACTAAAATCCAAAGACAAATGCTACGATTGCCAAGATCAAACCAATGAAAGACAAATACAGATTCGAAATCTCATTGCACTGATAACTTTTTGTTTTTCCACAATAAAATACACACTCTTTTTATATCCATTTATGCCCTGATTTAGCCAGAATAATCCAATCAAACAGATTCCCAATCGAGCTGCATTAAATAGTTACTAATGTTTTTCTTTATCTAAAATAACACTTATTAAAATTATGCATATTAACAATTGTAAAATCAATCCCATACATCTTAAACTAATTAACCATATGTTGGATTCTTTATATGTAGATATATATAATTGTACTTGCAAACATAAAATAAATTACTTAGAGTACCATCTAAATAATAGCGATAACGCAAAGTGCTTTATCAATTAATAATAAGATTCCATTATTCTTTTCAAACATGATTTTCGCTTTGATTATAAAATAATAGAGGATCCCACTACTTATAATTAAATCAATCAAACTCTCTGAACATTAATAATTAGTTTAACATTTATATAATGCTCCCATGAATTAAATTTATATTTATATAATATATATTTAGACTATTCTAGTGGTATTAGGGAATTCTATAACATTTTTGACCAATTGTTGTAAAATGGTCTTCTAAATTCAATAGTATGTCAAAATGGTTCAAATGAGAATCAAAAGTGAATTGAAAATAAGAAATATGATTAAATTAAAATACGCAATATGATTCTAATAAAAGATTTGATTAATTCAGATTTACAAATATTTGAGGTAATTTAATTATTGTTTGTTATGAACTCTGGTGAAATCATGAATGATGATACTTCTCTTTCATCTGATGATGAAGAATAGACATCTAAAATAATAGAAAATGATCCAACGGGTCGATTTAGTAAAGTATTAAAATATATATTTTAATTAGTACAATGAAGAAATAGGAAAAGGTGCATATAAGAGTGTTTATAGAGGTTATGATAATGAGAGTGGATGTGAAGTGGCTTGGAATGTATTTTAATTGATGAATGTTACTGAGAGTATTTTAAAATCATTATAATTTGTAGATGAGATAAGAAGAGCCAAATAAGAAATTGCTATATTAAAAACTTTGAAGCACAAAAATATTATAAGTTTTATTCATTCTTGGCACAGTAAATCTAAAAAATAAATTGTTTTTATTACAGAAATTGTAAATGGAGGTTCGTTGAAAAAGTAAAATTAAAATCATTATAAGATAGTTACCTAAGAAGAATAACTAGACCTAAGTTAAAAGTTATTAGATATTGGTGTAAATAAATATTAGAAGGTTTGGAATACATGCATTAATAAAACATAATCCATAGAGATTTGAAATGTGAAAATATATTGATAGATACAAACAATAATGAATTGAAAATTGGTGATCTTGGTTTATCAATATAGTAATCATTAAACATTAATTAAGAGAATGTAATCTAATAATACAAGTTCAGTATTGGGAACTCCAGAATTTATGGCACCTGAAATTTATTAAGGAAATTATGACACAAAGGTTGACATCTATGCATTTGGAATGTGTATTCTAGAAATAGTTACTGGCAGGAAACCTTTTTGTGAATGTAAAGGTGGAACTGGTTAAGTCATTAAGAAAGTTATGGAAGCTCAAAAACCTTAGAGTTTAGAGGGTATTATGAATGAGAAAATAAAATCCATTATTTTGGAGTAAATTAACAATTATTATATTTAGATGTCTTAAACCTGCTAATGAAAGACCAACTGCTACTTAATTGTTACATTAATATTTCTAATCCACTAACTTTGATGAAGACAACTCTCCTGTTTAATTAAATGAATCATTACTTAATTAGATTTCTCATGATAGCAAAAGTAATATGTCTTCTTAATTTCTAGATTCTTCCTTTTTCAAAAATAATTTATCTAAAAATATTAGTGAACTTAAAAGTATTAATAATCAAATTAATAATAACCTTATCAACTAAACTAATAAACTTATCTCACTACATGAATTGAATCCTAATTCAATTAAATAATCTGAAGTAAGACATTGTGAATAATAAAATAAGTTAACCATTGATACTGGTGATGATTTCTCAATTGAATAATAATTTGGCAAACAATATAAGGAATATTATGTATTTCTATTATTTTACCATCTAGATTACTCAAAATGATGAAACCTTATAAGATTTAGAATAAAGACAAGAAAGAGAATTACAATTATTACTTATTATGCATAAATAATAAAAATCTGATCTCTCTAACAAACTATAATAAACTAATATAACTACCATACCATATGGATCTGGGTTTTTATCTTCTAAATCATTCTCCACATTATTTGATTTTAATAATGAATAACTTCAATAATAACAAGGAAATTAATAATAATAGTTACCTACCTCATAAGATAATGGAAAAAAACCTAACAACAAAGAGGATGAATTGAACATCATTTAATCAGTAAGATACTATTTATATATTAGAAACAACAATGTAAATTTTCTACAGAAGTTGTAATGTAATCAAAAGTTTAAAATGTCAGAACAACTATTTAAGGTTGAATATTAACATCACTTTAATGTTAATATTGACTATTTATTTATAATTACAATATTTTCAAAAACAAAAAACCATCATATTTTTTATGAATTAGTCCTCATTTTGTTCTAATTTTATGTTTAACTTCAAAATCAAAATCATTGTTTAAAATTTAATGAAATAATATAAAAATCAAAGATCTAGTTTGTCACTTGTTTGTGATTAATACATCATCTATGGCACTTATTGTTATTACTATTATTAATAGCATGTCACATGATAATTATATCCAGAGAGATATTATGGATTGGAAGTAAAATTATTATTTAAATGAGTTGGCAAATTAAGATATGATCTTGTTTGAGGAAGTTAATTAAAATTCATCTGATTATTCATTGCTAAACATTAATAATAATAAGAATTCAAACTTTAATGTTCAGAATAACAATCTACATTATTAGTTTACTGATTCTATTATTAACCAAATTCAATGTTTGTATTGTGAACAATATTGTTTTAAAAATTTAAATTACTTGCTGCAGGTTATGCTCCTAAAAAACTTGGTATATTATTTAAAGGGTTATTATTGATTTAATTTTAATTTTTTGTATAATTATTAAATTAATCTTAATTTAAAAAATAAATGAATCCTTTTTCTTTATTTACTAAACAGAAAGATAATTAATTCTAATCTTCAGTTTAATTATATTCCATAACCTATAATTAAATTTAATTTGAATTTATATTAGTATTTTAGTTCAAATTAGAAGGTGTAAAATTCTCAATATTAATATTTATATTGTTGAAATTGTTCACATTTTAAATTTTATTGTTGTTTTGTTCATCCTATTGCTATTATTTGTTTTTTAGAGCTCTTCTATCCAATTAAACTTTTTTTGATACTTAATCTTAATGTTCTTGTTTAATTTCATAAGAAGATCCATCTTATTTCATTCTCCATTCAATCTTCTTTATTATTGCTTAAATTTATTTAATTTCTTCTGGACTTAACTCTTCAGCTGATGGATCTGATAAATAAGATTCTTAATTGTCATTATCACTTTCATCTTAAGATTAAGGTATATTTTTGCCGCTTTTTTCTTTTCTCATTAAACAATTGAATCTATTTTTTACATTGTTTTCACTTCTTTATAATTTCAACTTTTTTGAAATTAATGCCCATTTTTTTCCATTTTAAATGGCCAATCTCATAAGTTCTAAATCTTCTAATTATTACCATGGATTTCTATTTATTAATAATAATTTATTACCTATTTATCGATGGGTTTAAGTGATTATTCCATCTTTCTCTGCATTACTTTCCATTTCTATGAACATTAAGACCTGTAGTTTTATTAAGTTCAGTAGCAATTTAACTCCATTTATTTCCTTTGTTCTGAGCTTAAAACTCACTTATAATCCCAACTAAAGCTTCGTCTTCATTTTGTCCCCAAGGAGCTTATTGAAGAGGTAATTTTAACATCTATAGCCATTTTTATTTACATTGGAAAGAGTCTCTTCTCAACATCATTGATGATATAGTCTACCAATCATCTTCACACTATTGTTAGATTATAATTGAAAAATGTTACAATTTGTTTGAAATCTCTTTTGTTGTAAGCCATATACTTTCCAATTATCCATATTAATACTCTTTTATCATCATCTGACCAGTTCTTTTTTAATTTTGTGTTTCCTGATTGCATACTTACTTGGTTATTCTTTTGAAAGTTTAATATTTCTAGGTTATCAGGGAATTATTCTAATCCTAAATTATACAATTCTTTCATATAGGTAAATCTAACATTTGTGATGTCTTTAACTTTATCATAAAACTCTTTAAATTAAACATAGAAATCTTCCATTTTTAATATTTATGGAATTATAAAATTATACAAATTATACTCCTCACACTTGGCTTTAAGATGTACCAGTTAAACTGACTATCTCTAATTTATGGGACGGAAATAATGTTTTGGATTCACTTGTAAATTTATCATTTATAAAGTATAGATAGAAGATGAAAATAAAGACGAACAACTAATAATTGTAGCATCATTATACATTAATGGTTAATTGTAATATCCAACAAAGACATTTAAGGCATTTAGTAGACATTCTTTGCAAAAATAAGAAACTATTTTTTTTAATTCCAACATTAAGGATTTATCATATAATTCCTTAATAGCTTTGAGTATATACAGTACTCAATAAAAATATGATGAAAAGAAACCTTTAGGATCAACTACATTTCCTTTGTTTGATGAAAATCTCAAATTGAGGGAAGGTAAAATCAATTTGCTTATATGGCCTAATACTTAACCAGATACAAGTTTTAACTCAAAAACTCCAGGACTTGTTAAAGATAGAAATATTCAAGACTTGAATTTTTGTACTAGAAAAATAGACGAAGTCTCTAAAGGAGAATTAAATGACACTAATAAAAATTTATCAAAATAAAACCTTCAAATAAGACTATATTATTTGAGTAAAATAATACCTACAGCATTTTTGGAAGTTTAATTAGATCAATATTTTTAATAACCTATTCTTTTTGAAGATTATGAATATCCATAAAATGATATAGAATAATAAATAATAGGTGGAGGGTATTATAAATAATCTGAAGATGTGATTGTAAATTAGGCTAAAGCTCCTACATAAAGAATATTTATTGATTAAAATTAATTGAGTGATACATTTAGAACAAGTGATTTTGATTAAGAATTTGGAAAGCCTGATCCTATTCATGATATGATGAATTTAATTTTAAGATATAGTGACCATCCAGAAACCTTAAAACCATAAAAAGAAGAAGAAGAAAAAATGAGAAAAATAATGGCTAGACCATTAATTGGAGAACTTAAAAGTGATGATAAGTAATTATTTGTTAAATATCGATATTGGGCAATGTAATATGGAAGTGCTTTACCAATATATCTACATTCTGTTCCTTGGTAAAATTAAAAGGAAGAATAAGAAGCATTAAATTTAATGAAAAAGTGGTCTTCTATTGATAGAGAAGATTGCCTATTTTTATTGTCTTCATTTTTTTGTGCTAATGATTTCAAGAAATCAAAAAAAAATAAAAATAGTATGTTAGAGATCAGAAAATATGCAGTTGAATAATTAAGTAAATTAAGTGATGAAAAAATTGAAAATGTGTTATTGTAATTAGTATAGGCATTAAAATATGAACCTTTTGATTAGAAATCTGATTTGGTTAATTTATTATTTGATAGAGCAACAAAATCTAAATCATTAGCAACTTATTTGTATTGGTATTTACATGTTGAAAAAGATGGATGGGTTCCTGATTCTAAGAATATTATTTTAGGATTTTATAATAATACATTCTAAGGTAATATTATATATTAAAAATATACTTAGAATTTGAAAAAATGTTATAATACAAAAATGAAAAGTTGTTTAAAGATATTTAAGGATAATCAAAATTTAGATAAAAATTACAAAGTCTTGCTACTGAAATTAAATCTTTAAAAAATGATAGATAATTTAGAATCAATTACATTAAAAATTAATTGTCTTAATCAGCTTATTAAAATTCATAGGAATTACCATAACATCCATGTTGTCTTTATCCTGAATATGAATTAATTAGAGCAGTTCCAGAAAGAACTACTATCTTTTCATCAGCTATGGCACCAATAAGGCTAGGATTTTAAGTAATAAAAGGAAATGAAGAGTCAGAAATTAAATTAATATTTAAAAATGGAGATGATTTAAGATAAGATTAATTAGTTATGTAAATTTTTAATTTAATGGATGAACTACTTAAAGGAGTAAGTTAAGATATGAAATTATTGCCTTATCGAATACTTGCATGTTCTAAAAGTGATGGATTCTTAGAATTTGTACCTGATAATGTAACTCTCCAAGAAATTATCATTAAAAAAAATTAAGGTATGTAACCTTATTTAAAATAAATTTCTGAAGATAAACTGAATCCTTACTATTGGAAAACTCTACCTTTAAAAAATAATGTAATAATTTTTATAAAATTTTAAGGATTAAAAAGATCCTGAAAATCTTAAAATTATCTAAGATCATATTGATTAAGTTGTTAAAAAAGCTATTTATTGTATCCATCCTACTTTTATGACTAATTACATTTATTCAAGTGCAGGATATTGTGTTTTAACATATTTTTTAGGAATAGGAGACAGACATTTGGAAAATTTATTAATTAATAATGAAGGCAAAATGTTTCATATTGATTTTGGATTTATTTTAGGTAAAGATCCTAAACCTTATCCACCTCCATTTAAATTATGTCCAGAAATGGTAGAAGCTATGGGAGGATAAAAATCTGAATTATATACATTATTTAAATCAAAATGTGTTGAAGTTTATGTTTACTTAAGAAGATATGCAAAATTAATCATTAATCTATTTTTATTAATGGCTGATGCTGGAATTAAAGATTATAGTTAAGAAGCTATTGAATAAATGTATGAAAAATTTAGATTGGATGACAGTGATGAAAATGCTGAAATTCACTTTTTAGGTTTATTAGAAGAGTCCATTAACTCTTTATTTGCTAAAATGACAGATAAATTGCATTTCTGGGCAAGTTATATGAGAAAATGATATTTCTGTAAATTTACAAAGTTTCACCAATTCTTATTTTTGTAAGCTTTCTTTTTCAATACAAGTAATTATATATCATTCTATTTTTTCATCTGCTAATTATTTATTTGATATACAAACAATTATCTTAATATTTTTTATTTTTATTATAACCATCACTCAATCTACATATTATTAAATTTATAGATCATTTTTTGTAATTTTTATTATTTACGCTCCTTTCTGGATTTATTTCTTTTAAAATTCTTTGATTTCTAATCTTTTTCTTACATTCTAGATTAATTCACATTTTTCACAATATTTTACTTAGATTTTTTTATTTTTGCCTTTAATGAATCTTACTCAAAGATTTGATTTTAAAAAAATTGATTTACTTTTCCTTTATAGAATGTTGTTTTCTCCTAAATTTCTTACAGAATTTCTTGTTGTTTTTGTTGTTGCATTCAATAATAAAATTTATCATGGATAAAATGAATATTTATATATGTATATATATAAAGAGTAATAATGGAAAATCAATGAAATAATTGGCATCTCAAAAATATATTGGATTTATATTATGTTTTTGAAGTTGAGCATTTTGTTTCTCAATGATTTTTTTTAGAGTCTATATTTCTTATTTAAGTTCTTATTCCCTTTATTCTTATTTTTTAGAAGCTGTCTAAAAATTTGTCATCATTTGCTTAGATCTTTCAACAATTTTTAGTAATTACTATTATAGTTTTTAATTTGTTCCATTTCCTTAGAATGGATTGACAGAATTAGATTGTTATAATAATTTAAAGCTGCTGTTAGAATTGCCTTTTATATTTTTCATACCATAATTAGGACTAGTACTGCTTGCCAAACTAATTGATGTAGATTAACTAGATTATTTTTGTTTGTTCTGCTTAATCGATACATCCATTTAGTTATTTTCAGTTTTACATCTAGTGTTAAATATACTCTATCTCTTTTCATTGCTACGTGAACTGTTATTAAAAAATTCATGAAAACTATTTATATTTGAATAGTTTAATATCGTGTTCTAACTATTTTATATTCTATGTTTGGATAATTTTACTTTTGGATTTCTTATTTAAACTGTTATCATAATATGAATAATTAATATTATCTAAACTAATTGTTTATTTATGATTGTCAAACGGATATCGATTTTGTATACTAAAACTTATAACTATAAATTTTTTTCATTTAAGAAGAATATAAGTTAATTTCAAAATTGAGAAAGACTATTATTTTACTAAAGTAGTACTTTTTTAGTATTGTTTTAATAATAAATTAAGATTACTTTTCTTAAAAAATTGCCCCTAATAATAGATTAAAAGAATTACTAAAAAGAAATTTTTTAGATGGTTCTTACTTATGATTAATTTTAATATTTTTTTAATATTAAATGAATATATGTAATTCTATATCAATTGTATTTTGTTAAATTAAATCTATTGTATATTAAAACTATCTATTTTATTCTGTAAGAGATTTATTGTAAATTTCATAAATAGATCCTATAATTTTATATATATATTTGCGTTTATTTAGTTATTTTCCTAAATTATATGTAAAAGTATTATTTTAATAATATATATGATTGCTTAGAAAAATACTAAAATTTAAAATGATAACATTTTGATGGGAAGTTGTGAAATGGAGGATTTAACAAGTAATAAAATAGATTACAATCTGATAGTTTATCCGTACGAATTCGTAAATAGAGAGTTCTTAGGATTTATAGAGAAAACATCTTATATAAAGGAAAATTACGAATTATTATCTAAAGTAGGACAAAATCTACGATTGAATTTTAAAGATTGGCCTTCTGTTGATTAAGCAATATAACTTTTTTAAAAGAATATGTATCATTTTTGTTGAATTTTAAAGCAAAAATGCTAAAAAAAAATCAATAAAATGGAGTGATTTTGAAAAAAAGCTCTTTTATTGGATTGTTATACGATATTATATATATAAAGGAATTAAAGATAATAAATAATTAGTATTTAATACTTTAAATTTTAAAAGGCTACTGAATAATGGAGAGAAATATCAAAAATGGTTATAGGAAGAAATGCTCATTAATGTCGCTTAAAATGGGAATAAAAATATAAAATACCATTATCAGAAGCACCTTGGACTGAATAAGAAGATAATTTACTTTATTAAGTTCATGAGTAAGAGAATTTCTAAGTATTAGAGAATTTAAAAAAACAGGTAAGGAAAACAAGTGGTCGTAAATCTCAAGGGAAATATATAAAAAATCTAATAATAAAATAATTAGATAGCCTAAATAATGTAGAGAACGATGGATTAATCGACTTGATCCAAATATTTCTAAGTATTTTAAATTTATAATTAGCGACCCTTGGAGTAAATAATAAGAAATAGATTTGTTGAAAACTATATTAATGAAAGGAAAGAAATGGTCAGAACTCTCATCATTATATGGGAGGGTTAGAACAGAAAATTCATTAAAAAACAAATACAATTCCCTGCTTAAAAAAGAAAAAATGAAATATGAATTTGAAACGATAAATCCTCATTTATTTGAGAAAGTATAATAGTTGCGAAAAGATTATGCTAAAAGGTATGGTAATATCACTCCAATTGAAGAAATAGATAACTATGAATGGCAATTTATAGTTTTAGCAATTTAGGGCTTATATATTGAATTATGCATCTAAGACGGAAAAATTGAAGAAGCTTAAAAAATAAATAATGACAACTTTTTTAATTTATTTCACGAAGAATCTTCAGTTAAACCAAATAAAAGCATTTTATATAAAAAAGAACTTAATATTAAAAAAGTAGATCACGATTTAGTTCTTAATAATGAAAATTGTGGAGTCGTTGTTTTTAATAATAAAAATAATAAATTATATTTAACACCCTATAATGTGATAGATTTCTAAAATATAATTCTAAATTAAATTAAAAAGAAAATTAAAATAGAAGATAATGCTACTACTTCATCTGCTTATTCTGATCCAAATTAGAATTAATTAAGAACTTCTATAGGTACATAATCAATATAATAACTATTATATCTAACAAATTAACCTAATTTTTATGTTCCTATAAATTAAAGTATTTTCAATAGCTATTGGCTACCACCAGTTTTTCCATAATAAATTGTATCTTCTTAAGTTTAAAATAATAATTTTATAAATCATTAACAATAATTTTAAGAAGATAAATTAAGATAAAATAGTGAACACAAAAAAGATCATTTAGATGATATTTTCGAGTAATGTGGAGTGGATATCAAAATAGTCAATTCAGATGATGAAAAATGACATAAAATTAATATTATATATTTTTTAACTATTAAATTATTATATTTATTAATTCTTACTAATAATATGTTATATCAATTAATTTATGATTTTAGTTCATGAAGCAGAAAATTGCTGTATTTCTTAAAATAAGAAATAAAGATATTTATTTGTAATATTATATAAAAAATCTAATACTTAAATGTATAGAGAGAGAATTAGCAATTTAAAAAATTTGAGGATATTCTTTAATTAATTTGCATTGTTTAAATTAAGGATTTTTACCACTAAAATTTATATTAATAGATCTTATGTTCAAATCTATTCTGAATCAATTTCAAAAAATCCGTTCAGCTATCATTTTTTAAAGGAGATAAATAAAAGTGAAGATAGAAGAGCCGAATCAAGTGAAATTGATATGATTCAAATAAATTGGTTTTAGATCATGATAATAATTTAAACTAGATAAAATTTGGTTCAGAAATTTTATAATGAAAATTTAATAAATTAAAATTAAGTTCATGCTGACTTTCTTTTTTAATCATTATCATTTTGTGTTTTTAATTAATTTAATAAATATATTTTTTAATCTTGTTGATTTTGCTAATTTTCACTTTCTAATGTATTTTATCTTTTACTTTTTTATCTTTGTGTACATTATTATTCAATCTAATTATTTCTTGTTCCACCAGTACTTTCTTGAAAATCAGCTTCATTAGTATTATAATAAAATTATTTTAAAATAATTTCTTTAGGAAAATTTTCTGAGATGTTTTATTAAAGAGGCTTTATAAAAGCTAAGAATTCAGCTTCACCTTAGCCAAATTCTTCTTCATCGAAATTAAACGAATAATGATCTGGTTTAAAAGGTGGTTCAAATTTTTTTTATAAAATATCTTTATATAAATTTTTATCACCCCATTAAGTCATCCAAGGATGTTTTAATAAAGTATCTATAGAATCAATTCTATATTTTGGATTTTTAGCTAGTAAATTATTTAATAAATCTTTAATTTAAGGAGACATTAATAATTATGGAGGAAAATTTAGTTTTTAATTAAGTATTCTAGTGTATATTTCATCTGTATTCCTTGAATAATAAGGAGGTAAACCAGTAACTAATTCATATAACAAAGCTCCTAAACAATATAAATCTAGTTGGAATGTATGACCAGATTTTAATAGCATTTCTGGTGCCATATATTCTGGTGATCCACAAAATGAATATCCTATATCTTATTCTGTCATATTAGGTTTAGATAATCCAAAATCTGCAATTCTAACATGTCCATCAAAATCTATCAAAATATTCTCTGGTTTAATATCTCTATATATAATATTATTTTCATGTAAATTTTTCATTCCTAAACAAATTTCTGAAAAGTAAAAAAAAGCTTCTTCTTCTTTCATTCTTTTAACCTAAATTAATATTTAACTAAAAATACCTTTCTCAATAGATAAAACAATTCTCCTCCAGAACAGTATTCTAAGACAAAAACCAAATATTTTCTAGATTCAAAAGCATATTGCATTTTCACTATAAAAGGATGATTGAGAATAGACATGATATCTCTTTCATTTTAAATAATTGTCTATTTATTTTATTATATAATAGGACTCTTTTCTATTAATTTCATAGCAAAGTATTATCCTGATTTTCTCTCTCTTACCATATATACTTTAGAAAATCCTCCCATTCCAATACATCTTATAAATTCAAAGTCTTTTAAACTGACTCTTGGAGTTTTGATTTCATTTTCTAAAGCAAATACTGGTTCTATGATCAAGGGTTAGAGTTAACTATAATTTAAAAGAGATAATGGTCTCTCTACTTTTGATAAGATGTAATCTACAGGTATTGAAATATTGCAAGTCTTAATTCCTATAACAGAAGGTAATGTTGTTCCAAAATTTTTTAAAATTACTTATTTTACCAGATCTATCAAATATTGTATTGAATTTTATTAAACATCTATTGTTATTTTTTCTTTAAGTGTTTTACATAATAAAATAAGATTAATTTTATCTTATTGTTACTTTCTATCAAATAGATTGATTGTTTATCTGTTTGTGATTCCTTTATTTTGGGTCAATTCAATTATCGGTTAGGATGCTGAATGAGTTTGAATTTTTTAACTTTCTAATTGTTTAGTACTACTTGATTTATATGAATTTTAGTGCATAAATAATTAAGATTAATGTTTAGCACTTTAAACTCCTAAAGATTTTTAAAAATTTATTCTTTATAACAATTCTTCCTATTATTTTTACTTCATTTCTAAAATAGCTAAGTCTGCCTTCTATTTTAATGTGAGTTCTATTTTGTTCATTGCAGATTATGGTTGAGTTAACATAATTTCAGAAGATTTTGGTAATGCAGAAGAAATAAGAGATAACTATTTATAATCATCTTATGTCTTATCAATTTTAGTGAGTGAAGATTATGAGTTTTAATGTGAATGAGGTTAAGTTTTTATGTGATTACCTCCTTATCTTGTGACAGTTTTTTATTATACTTATTTTTTCTCTTAACTTACAAATTTTGGAGACATGAACCCTTTTGATTTGAGTAAATCTGATTGTTATATTTTTCTTTATGTTTATCTCAGATTTTATAATAAATAGATACTATTATTGTGTTATTCTTAAATTGTTTTAAGAACCATTCTATCTTATCAATGGGCTTTATTAATGAATTTATTATTTGTTAACCTGATATAAATTTGTTACTTTACTTTAAAATCTATTTATAAAGTTGGTGAATTTGAGAATCTTGCTTAAATTTATTCTCTATTTGAGAGATAGCTCATTATGGCCTATGGGGAAATTTCAGAAGATTAAGTTTTATGATGTTATCTTTTTGGTGGCATAAAAATTAAAATTATAAATAAAAAATCAAATGTCAAAATTTTTATTTAAAAGATAGTAAAAGAAACCTAAATACAAAGCTATCTTTAATGACTAATCAAAAATCAACATTAATTATTTATGTGATCTTATATAAATAAACTTAAGTTTATTTAAAAAAAATCTATAAACAAAAATATAATATTATTATTATCATTATTTACTTTTAACTTGATTTTAATTATCAATAAGATGCATCAAATCTTTAATTTCTGTCTAAAACTCTTTACTTGCACTTTTTTTAAACTTTTTTGAATTTCTTTAATTATTTATTTTCGGTTTTTAAGTATCAACCATTTCTTTTTATTATTATTTTTTCTTTAATTTGTTATCCATTGTATTTTTTAGATTTTTTTTCTATTCTTCATTTTTTTCTGAAATTGCAGCCACTCTTGCAGTCTAGGGTCTATTGGTATTAAAAATGTCTTCCTTATCCTTTTATGATTCCTTTACCTAAAGTTTTAAATAGCAACTTTATCGTTCTTTTTAATGAATATATTAGGAGTTACTTTTCTGTTTAATTTAAGGGGGGAAATTATTAGTTATTTTTTTTTTTTTTTAAGAATTGGCTTGTTTCTTGTTTGGGGAAGTACTTTAAGTATTTTATTTCAAAGATTTTCGAGATTACTATTGTTGATTAGGACTTTTTTTTGGAGTTTATATTAATTATTAATTATTTTTGATAGGACTAGGTAAATCAGTGTTTTTCTATTCAGATATTAGTTAATTTTTGGATTATTATTATGTTTAGATTACATAAGGTTTGATAATTTCTGGACTTAAACTTTTTCTATCTGTTTATTTTCTAAACGAATCACTGCTTTTCAAATATTCATCATAAAATTTAATTTTCTATTAAACACTTCTTTAGATATCTCTTATGATACAAGATGATTATTTTGCAGTAATTTTAGCGTTAAACAAGGATTCACTTAATTAAATAGTCTCTTTATCAACTTTTGTATGTGAGATAACTTTGAGTGCATAATCTTGTTCATGTATTCTTCTTTTTTAAGCCCTATTAAAAAAGAATGTTTCATGATTATTATCATTCATTTTTAATTAAGATTGTTTTACGAGATAAAAAATAAAATTATTTTTTAATGTGTTTTATTATTAAATTAATGAGAATACTCAAACAAGCAATGAATTGAATAGATAATGTAGATTAATATAAAATCATTGAACTCAAACTTTAACTTCTTTTCTTTTCTCTGGTTCATATTCACCTTCTAATGAACCAAGTAATTAAAATAAAATAGAGGTTAAATATGAATTTTAGAAACCCTAATTAAATATAATTATATAATGATACTTCTGATGTTAAATTAGGTTTGATGAATTTACATAGGTTTAAATATCCTGTATATTCTTATTCTCCTAGAAATAATCCTAAAGATCTTTTGTATCTATTTATCAATCTACCTTAGTAATATAAAAATATTCCTAAATTATTTTAAGGAAGTCTACTGATTCCATATGCTTCAGTACATTCATTAAGTTTATTGATAAGTTTATCATTTTTCACCATAACTTTATGTTTAATTTCTGTTCTATTTTTAATGAAAGAAGATGTTTATAGTTAATCATTAAGATAAACCTTAAATGGAAGTTGATCTAATGAATAGAATTTAATATATTCTTTTAAAGAATAATCAGGATATTTAATTGCATCTTCCTTTTTGAGATCAAATGCAGAATAAGTATTAGAAATGATGTCATCATTATTAAAGTTCAATTCAAAAACTTTTTAATGGGAATGTATCTTAGCAAGATCAAAGATAAAAATTTTAGTGTAATTATGATTACAATTTAGAATGAAGTCTTCTTCTATTAATAAATGAGTGACAGCATTCAATAAAAAATATTTACTTTCAGGAGAATCTACCTTTCTTTCTTTCTCACTACTTATAGTAAGTGTATAATTATAGAATGTTAATGATTCATCATTAGGATTCAAAAGATTATTCATAGATATAAAACCAACATAATAACTATTTGATGATTTATGACAAATCAAAACACTATCACCTAATCTAAGTGAAGCTATTTTAAAATTTAATGCATATTATTTTTTATTGAATTATTACTATTCTTCTAAAATCAAACCTTCTCCTCCATTTCTAGTAATTTATTCATGATCTTATTTATTTAAACAAATCTTCTTCTTTGGAATATCAAAATTAAATAAAAACTCACTTAGATCTTCTAAATCTTTTGTTTCTTTTTCAAAAATAATTATTAATGGTATTTTCTCTTGTAAATCATCAGTTGAATATTGAGATCTCTTTCTTCTCAAACGATTAACGTATTCAATTTTCAATTCAGAAGCTTCTGATAATTTAGCATTATCTAAAAATAATCCAAAACAAGACATTGGTGATTAAACTAATTTGGTAATTCTAAATAGATAAATATATTACTCATCTATAAAAGTCAAAGATAATTTTGGTTATCTAATAGCATTATTTTCTGCAATTTTATTAAAAGAGATATCTTCTTCTTATTAATTTCCATAAATCAATTAACAATACTTACAAACATTTTTCATTTCATCTCTTGAAAACTTTTATAAATGATTTTCACTATCTTTTAAATGTAATACTATGATATCTTCTAATACTTCTCCCATACTTCTTAATCCTCCAAAAACAATCAATTAATCTTTAAAAACAATACAACTATGTGAAAATCTTGGTTAAAATATTGGAGTCTTAGATTTAGGTACTAATTTACTCCATGTCTATTATTTTAAATTAAGAATTAATACTCTCATAACAGTTTCAAATATCCAAATATCATTTTTAGGATAGATTGGTTTTTCTTCTTCATCTAAATTCTACATATTATCTTCTTAATCTTATTCTATTGCTTCCTCTTCATTATCTTTCTATTAATCAAATTAATAACTAAATAAAATTCAATCCAATACCCTTCTCCACCTATAATAAATAAAAATCTATCAGCATAAGCTATTGCAGAATGAGAAGCACGAGGAGTTGGTTATTAAGATCCATTTGGTTTAATTTTCTCAATTTTAATAACAATATTATTTTCAACATTTTACTTTTTATCTTCACCCAATTCTTATTAATCAAAACGTTGTTATAAATCATTAATATTCTCAAAATCTAATTTATATAAATCTTTATAAAATATTAATTATTTTTATGACATCTATCCTTAACCTCCAAATATATAAATACTCTCTCCAATCTTATTTGCTGTATGACTTTCTAATTTTATCATTTCATCTCCTGTAAAATTCTTAATTTATTAAAATCTATTTGTTTTTATATCATATAACCAATGTGATTCAGTCATTGTATTCTATACTTAATCCCAACCTCCATATATATAAATTAATCTCTATGATAATGCTATCATTGAATGACCTTCTCTAGCTTACATATCTTAAGGTACTTAGATTTCTGTCCATTCTTAAGTCTCTATATCAAAGCTCCAAAAATCACCCAATATGTAATCATTACTTGATCCTCCATAAAAATACAATTTATTTTAAAGACAAACAGAACAATGAGAATCTCTACCAGAGGGATGTTTCAAAGAAGGACTATTCAATCTTTCCCATTGAAATGTTAAACAATCCATACGATAAATTTATTCCCATTATTTAGCATTGTCTGATTTTCCACAACCACTAAAAACATACATGTATTTATCATGTACTACAGCTGTATGACCCCATCTCTTACAAGGATAATTAGGACTTTTCTTTTTATTTACACTTTAATTCTTAGATATCCATTATGCATTTCTAAAGATCTTTGTTGGGATTGTTGTAATCTCTTATTGAATTTAATTCATTTATGATTATAATTTAATTAATATTCATGATCACAAATTAAATTAAATATTCGTTTGCCCTCTATTAGAAATACTTCCTAATATCACAACACTATAATTAAGACATGTATTATCATCGCAGTATCAAATATATCTTATATTTTATTTAGTCCCTTTACGTAAAGAACATGAGGCTTAGCTCTAAAAATTAATTTCTTAAGGAGCTTAAATCATAGGTGGAGCTCAATTTCCATATAATGGAGCTTACTACATTGTTAATACTAATGATGACAACTACATTAAAACTTTTATAAACAATGATCCATATACTATTAATAATCTAGCAAAAACTTCATATGAATAAATCTACCCTCAAGTCGATAATTTTGATCAGTTAAGCTAATTATATAGTTATAAATGAAAATTATGTATAAATTCAATTCTAAAACAGCTAAATTCATTTTATTCAAGAAACTATTTAAATACTAAATTAAAGTATATATCAATTCTCTTAATTATAAATATATATTATATTCAGTTTAATCAAATAAATTTATTCTATGTATTTTTTCGTTTTACTTTCTATGTAAATTCAAATATCAATCTTGGATCCCAAGTATCTTTTTTCTATATAGATTTTGACATCACAACTTAATTCTTATTTTCTGGACTATTGTATTAAGTACTTTAAAATGATTAATTAAGTCTTATTTATTATTAAAAAGGTAAGTGCTATTATTATTGAGGTAATTCACTCTTAATTTAGTTTTGAACAACTTTAATAGATAATCCATTATTGATTGAAGGAACAATATGAGTTTTTTAAAACTAGAAATTTTATCTTTTTTGTGAAGATATCAAAATTTAATTTTAGCTCTATTCCATTTCTTAATTATTATTATTGGATTGTTGTGTTTTCAATTTATATTTATTTGTAGGAGTGATGTCAACATCCAAGTGTTTAAGTTAAGATTGTGTGGTATTCATCTATTAATGAAAACTTTAACTCTTCATTTATCTTTTTTCAATTTTACTTTTGGGGATTGAAAAATAACGAATATTAACATAATTATTATTATTGGCTAATGTTAATTAGGGTTATTATAATTTTTTGATGAAATTAATTTCTTTATTAATAGAAACCTTTTTTTCAAATCTCCTCTTTTATTTTGTTTATTTTTATATAAGGATACCATCCTCCGGATCTGAATCACTTTGATCTTCGACATGATAAAGATCCTAATGGTGGAATTATTGTCTATTTTTTTCTAATTCTAGAGCTACCTGTTATTTATAGGTAAAATTTGTATAATAGAGTAATAAACTTTTGTAAAGATCGCAACCAATTTACAAAAGATCGTGTGGAGTAAATTGTTTGATTTAATAAAATTCATTATATCCAAAGAAACTAGTTTCTAGTGTAAATATATCATGAACTTCATTTGGATAATATTTTTTAACTAATTTATATACAAAGGCTCTAGCAGTTTTCATTTTACATGGTTCTAGAGAGAATGTACAAGAATGAAAATCAAAGAATTTACTATTATATGAAAATATTGAAGGTAGAATCCTACATTAGACAGCATCTTAATCTCCTCTACAAGCATACATAAAAGAGTTTAATCTAGTGTAAATAAAATAAATACTTTTTTGAATGTCCATGCAAATCAATAAAGCAAACTATATTTCTAGTTTAAATAATATTTTTAAGGAGATTTTTGGTTTCAATAATTTGAAAATGTAATTATGGATTAGGTTTATGCCATGATCTATTTAAATCTTTACCACTTAAATCACATCTAAAATTGCCATATTGTACACCATCAGGATTAAAAAGTGGGATGACAATAAAGTGAAATAAGTTAGTAAGTAAATTATCTTTTTAAAGAGCACTTAAAAAGCCTTAACAAACAAAAGATGATACAGTTTCACCAGGATGTTAACGAGCTATTACAAGAATAACATCATTATTTGGTGAGCCAAATTTGAGTATGGGTATTTTAAGACCAGAGAGTGAAGTAGTAAGGATTTAATAATCATTTTTAAGAAAAGCCTAAAGATCTGAATTAGTATAAGGATTATTAAGAGATAATTTGAATTATTTATGTTTAGATGGAATGATAATAGTTAATTAATATAATTAACACATTTAAGTAGGGTACTAACAAAAAAAAATGATTAAGTACTTTTAATTTATAAAATTGGGAAGTTTTGATTTTAACATGAGTTTGAAGGGGTTCCCATTCAGAGCCAACTTTAATCATTACTGAAAGACCTTGTTTTAGTAATTTATATTCTTTAACCTAAATAAGATTAAGGATGATTACTAAATTAATTATATGAAGAGTGAGGATTTGACCTTATAAATTATTGACTTCAAAATAAAACCATTATGAATAGCCAACAGTATTTGTATCATCTTATAAAATTAAATTAAATTCATTATTTTTGATTTGATATGCTGCATATAGATTAGCTGATTCAAAATCTGAATTAAACATTCCATTGTTTATAATTGGTTGAGATTTGATTAGTTTATTATAATCATCTAATAGTAATCCATTAAAATGATATTTGAAATTATATGATGATGTTTGTTTATGTTTTAAATAGACACATTTATGTTAAATATTATGTATGGGTAATTGAATATTGATAGAAGTATCAATGAAGATTTCTTTGGGTAGTTTTAATTAATAATTATTTTAATCTGATTCTTCAGAAATAAATCCTTCATCATCATTCATATTTATTTAATTTTAATTACCCGTTTTTATAAATCATAATTAAAATAATGAAAGTGACAATCGCCCTTGTATTGTTAGTCACATTAGCATCAGCCACATCTACTTAAGATTAGATTCTTGCTTTACTCTAAACAGGCACAAAAGCAAGTGATGCCATTGATACAGTGTTTGGTTTGTTGAATGATTTAGTTCAATCTAATAAGGATGCTTAATTTGCTGCAGATTAAAAGAATGAAACAGATGAATGGGTAGGTGCATAAACAATAGAGTAATTTACAAAAATAAAGAATTTGAATTAGAAATTATTCTAATAATCAATTGAAAATAGAGCATAATTTGAATAAGAATTGTAAGATACAAAGAATTATCTTGCATGGAATGAATAAAGATAAGATGAAATAGTAAGAAAGATTGGTGTATTACTTGATGAATAATGTTTAAGTAATCAACTTTTTGTTAGATCAATTAAATAAAATAGAGAAGCTCTTGAAGTAGTAAGAGTACTTAGATAAGATGTTGCAGGATACATAATTAATGGAGATTCATTTGAATTAGCTTAAGTTCAAAGTGTTGCTGATAAAATAAAGCAATACAGAAATACATTCTAAGAATAAGAAATAGAATCTTTCCTCTAATTAGCAAATAAATAAGAAGATGGTTCAGTTAGTAGAGGAGCAACACTAGCAGAAAGAGTCTTAGCTGTATTAGAATCACTTGAAGCCAATCTTTAAGCTTCACTTGAGGCTCTTGAAGTTAATGAAATTAATGCTTCATGGGAATTAGCTGGTTGGGTTTCATTGAGTGAAGCTGAAGTTTCAAATCTTAAAGTTGAATATGAAAGAAAATAAGTCTATGCTGATAGATTAGCTACTGTATTTATTATTTATATTATTTAGTAAATATAAGCTGCTTTAGCTTAATAAGCAAAATCAAAGATTATTCTTTAAGAATCTTAAGATGCTTTAGATTAAGCATAATCTGATTTGGAAAATAAGAGAGCTGATTATGCTGAAGCCAAAGCCAAGAGAGATGAAGAGAATGCTATCCTTGAATAAGTTATCATTATGTTCAAGAAATAAGTTGCTTCATGGTCTGGAAGATGAGACTCATCATTTTATATCAATATTAATATGAATTTATTTATTCAATGTTTCATACAATAGGCTATTAAAATGTCTATTTCAGAGACCTATGCTTAGAAAATTCCAAACATATTTGAAATCAATACTCTTCTTATGATAACTTTCATCTTGTTATTTGTCTGGAGAATTATTACCTTGAAAAATAAATCATTTACAAATCCACTCAGAATATTTGCTATTGCTACTTTGAAATTAATTCACTATCTTTCATCACTTTATAGTCTTATCATGTTTTCATTTTTGATGTAAGTTTCCTTCATATCACAAGTTCATACGTGGCAGATTAATTGGCTTTTAAGAATTTTAACAAAATTAAACTTACTCAATTCTTCTTTGTCATCATAATCTTCTTTTGGGGAACAGATATTAACTTATATTAACTTACCCTTGTAACCCTTATTGAAAAAGCTACTAAAAAACTTATTTAATCTTATTCCATTTAAAAAGAAGATGAGATCTCAACCATTTTATCCTATGTTTTAGCTCTAGCAATAATCCTTACAATATCTATCTATGAAGTATTATCATCCTTCTAATTCAATAGATTTTTGCATCAGAAGAAGTAGAAGCATTCAATATTCTGGATTTCCCTATGCTTAATTTGTTAATGATAATCTTATTCTTTTTGGCTCTCTAAAAGATAACCTATAACATTACTAAAGAATAACATAATAAATTTATAGGCCTTATTATGTGTCTCTTATTTTTGATATATGAACTCAAGATCAAAATCTTTGATCGTTTCAATCATTAAGTGATGTGGATTAGTCTAATTGTCTTAGCTACTCTAAACCTTTTTGAAAATTCAGAACTAGAATCATAATTAGTCTAAACTAATCCAATATTTTTAGATAATGAAATATCATTCTAAGCTTTCTTAAATCATTTATCAAGTAATTAAGATTCCAAGAAATTGATGATTCAACTCTCTCTTAATTTTTCCTTTATGTTTGTTGAATTAATCTATGGTTGGATTAGTAATAGTTTAGGATTGATTACAGATTCATTACATATGCTTATTGATTCAAGTGCCTTAGCCATAGCCTTATTTGCCAGTTTTATGGCTAAAAGAAAAGCTAATTCAACATACACATTTGGATATGAGAGAGTAGAAATATTATCTGGATATGCTAATGGTGTATTCCTATTATTTGCAGTTGTTGAAATCATCTCAGAATCTTTTGAAAGAGTTATAACTCCTTAAGAAGTACTTCCTGAAAAAATGCTGGTTGTATCATTCCTTGGGTTGCTAGTTAATATTATTGGATTATTTTTCTTTCATAATCATGGACATATACATTCAGAAGAAGTTGATGAACAATTGGAAGAAAAACACCATCATCATTGTTCTCATCATCATGATCATAATCATAATTTATCTGGTGTATACTTACACATTCTTGCTGATGCTTTAGGTAGTGTTGCATGCATCATTTCTGCTTTGCTAATATATTACTATTAATTTCATATGGCTGATCCTATAGCCTCTATCATTATTTCATTACTCATTCTTACCACCACAATTACCTTACTTAAAGATACTAGTAAAATATTATTGATGCATGTACCTTATTCCGGAAAAAAGGTTCTTGAAGCTATTTCTCATGATGTAAATAATGTAATTAATTATTTAGCTTAAACATCGAAGCTTTGAACCTCAAGAAATGAAATTATGGTAATACAAAGAGAAAAAATTAGTTTTTACTGCCAGGTTTAAAATTAAGTAAGAAGATGAAGCTTAAATTAATTCAGAAATAGATGATATTCTTTCAAAGCATAAAGAGGTTGTAATTAATGCAATTGATTTTGATTATGTTGACTGAATTAATTTTGTTTTAATTTGCAATTCATATAAATATATTTAAATGGAAGACTAATTTTCTGAAGATTATCACTTATCTCTTCAGTAAGGTTTAATTCTTTATATCTTTAAGCATCTGCTAGGCTCTCTGATAGATTTCAAGATAAATTTAAACCTTAATCAATTTTACTTGATTAAAATCCTGTCCCAAACAAAAATACAGATACATCTCAATTATAAGCATGGGAATCAGTTTCTGAAACACCATTTAAAGAATCTCTTTAATAATAATAATTAAATGGCATTAATTTAAGAAATTCCTTAGTATTGCAAGTAATCTATAATTATTATTATATAGAATCGAACAATGACTCATATCCCTACAGTCAAAATAATAAAATAAATGATAAATAGAAATAAGCTACTTTTAGAAGCCAAAGATAAGCTAATGAGAATTGGTTATATTTATCCAAAAAATTAAAAAACAAATCTGATTAATTTTCTTAAAGAAAATTATTTGGGAGACTTAAATAAGGATCAAATAAGAAAATAAATTTTTTTTGAACCAATTAAAATTAAACTTCCAACCTTTAGTCCAACCAGCAAATTTATTTTAATTTGGCAAATATTTAGAATTATTTAAATAATGTTTTTATTATGGTGGGTTCCATTTAAAATTGCTTTCACACCTGAGGGTTCTACTGATATTTAGAATATCGAACAAACCTTAGTTTACTTTATGATTTTTGATTTAATTATTAAATTAAATGTTGGAATTATTGATCAGGGCCAAATTATGAAGGATCGCCTTTTCATCCTTCTTTATTATATCAAATATGAATTGTATGAAGATATCATTTACTTAATTACTTTAATAATAATTATAAGAGAATAGCCTATTGATACATATCTAATCAAAGAAATTATTGTTTTAACTTAATTTTCACTTAATTTCTTTAAATTAAAGAAGAAAATAAAAACATATGAAGAAACTTTGACAACCTAATCCACTCTTATTGAACTTGCTAATTTATCTTAATTAATTATTGTGATATTTTATTTTGCTCATTTTATGGCTTGTGTTTGGTACTATGTAGGTATTAAAAGTTTGGATTAATTTAATGAATCTTGGATAATCAAATATAAATTAATTGATGCTCCTATATCTTATTGTTATGGATATTCATTCTATTGGGCCACAGCTACAATGGTTACAGTTGGTTATGGAGATGTTACTGGATAAAATATATATGAAGTTCTTTGTTCAATTATATTAATGTTTTTAGCCAGTGGAATATTTGCATTTTCAATAAATTCCATAGGTTTGATATTTAGTACTATTGATACATAATAATAAGTATTCAAAAGAACACTTTTATTAATCAATCATTATATGTAGTTTAATGAAGTTTAATTATCATTGTAGAGTAGAATAAGAAATTATATTAAATATTTTTTTGAATAAGAAAAATAAGGAAGTAAAAATGAAATTGATGTTGTCTTAAATTAATTATCAAATAATTTAAGACAAGAACTATTATAAGATGTACAATTAAGAGTACTAAAACAAGCAGATTTTTTTATTAAAAATTTCTCTGAATCAACAATTAGATTAATTGCTGATCATGTAAAATTTTAGTAATGTACACCAAAAGAATTGATTTATAAATAATAAACTAATGATGACAAATCCATTTATATTATTTAAAAGGGGGAAATTTAATTGATTGATGATAATTCAGGTAAGATAATGAAAATTTTTACAAAAGGATAAAGTTTTGGAGAATTAGAATTTTTATCATAATAAACTAGATTTTGTAGTGCATATAGTGTTACATTTAGTTAATTATATAAAATTTCTAGAGAAGATTTTCTAAACCTAATAAAGGATAATACAATAGACTATTAAAAATTTTAACAAATGAAAGATTAAGTTTAGTTAAAATATGAAAATGAATAATTTAAATGTTATGCTTGTGAGTAAAGCCACCTTATTTGGGATTGCCATTTTTTATTTTACAAACCAAACATTGAAGTTTTGGTAAAGAAATCTTTATTCCATACTGAATAAAAACGAACAAATTTTAGAAGATCTGAAAAAAGATTTTTGAATATTTTACACAAAAGTATCGATAATGAAGATTCAAATGAATAAACATAGAAGATTGCTTCTCTTCCTTCTGAGACTTCTTCTTAAAATTCTTCATAAGATAGTCATAAAAATAATACAATAGAGGTAGAATAATAAAAAATTAGAGATTCACTTCAAAAGCTTGGATAATAACATTAATCAAGAAAAAGTTCAGCATAAAGTAAATAAGGATAAATAGTTATAGAAGAACTTAATTTTAATTTAAATAAAAGATTATCAAATCGTTAAAGTGTTAGATACACTGAAATTGATACTCCAATGACATCAAAAAGAAAATCTATCAATTCTATATATCCTATGGATGCTAAAAATTCTGTATCTGCTCCTTAATTAGCTCCAATAAAAGAGGATATTAAAAAGGAAAATAAAGATTATAGTTAAAATCTAAAAAGTTTTCATTAATTAGATGAAATTATAGATAACAAATATTATAATGATGAAATTGATTCTGTATTTTCATTTTAATATTACTTTCCACATAATAATGTTGAAAAAGTTTTATAATAGTAACAAAGATTTCAAAAGCAGTTTAGATAAAAAAAAGTAAAAGTAGTAAAGAGCAAATATATGTTTCATAAAATTGCCAAAATAACAAAATAAAAATAAAATAAACATAAGAAAGATTAAGCATCAGTTAATTCATTAATAATAAGAGAAAATATATGAATTCTATCAATTTTTTAATCCTTAGACTTATAAAAGACTTTCTAAAAACAATTAAAAATCATTATTTCTTTGTACTTTATTAAAAAACTCTTAAGCAATTTCTCTTTTTTATCTAATTCTTCCATAATCAATGAAAAATTAATCAACCATTTCTGAAACCTTTTTATTTGTACGTACATCTTATACAAATGACAGAAGAAACTGATTTTCTAATTCATCTTTTGATATTTCTTCATCTTCATTCAAATCAAGAAGATCAAAAAATAATATAACTTTCTATTCTAATTAACCTATTTAAAGATGGCTACAATATTTAAGAAATAATTATATTTCTGCTAATTATTTTTTCTTTCTAAATAAATAAAACCCAATTCGATTCAAAAATATTTTATCTTCAATTCTTAGTGTAGAATCTTCTATTAAAATTAACTCTTTAATTGGAACAATCTTTTCAACAGAAATTCTAAAATCTCTAAATTCTAAACCAGGGCCTCTTAAATAATAATCTCCTAAAAGATTATACAATTCATTTAATTTAGGTTGTCCAGTTTATAATTAAAGTGGAATATAAAAATATTCAATCTTTTTCCAACATCTTTTTGGTTCTGAAATTTTTATTTAAGATTTAAATTATTTAGCCAATTCATTTGCCACCATTCTCTAATAAGGTTTTTCAATTACTACATTAAGTTCAATTTACTCTAATATTTCATTTTTTTTTCTTAATAAATTAACATTATGTTGATTTTATTAGGTAATAGCATGTAATTTTTAGTAACATAAAGCACAAAAATTTTCAGAACATTCAATGCATTCTAAAATAGTTGGATTTTTGCCACATTCTTAGCAAATTGATATGATTTAAGATTTTGCCTCTATAAATTAAAGAATTCTTTTAATAATTAAAGCATTATCAATTTGATAGAATCTAATTTTCATAACATTTTAAACTATCATATCATATTCAGTCATAACCATTTTATCAATTTTTTTATATTTTGATATGCTAATGAATTATGATTCTAATTTAGCAATTTCTGCATCGTATTATTTTACTCTAATATCTGTTTACAAATCTAAATCTTCTTATTCTTTATTAATCCTTTTATTCTCGTCCCTAACAACAATTATATACGAATTACTTTAATTCTTTATAGTGTTTTTCTAAATCTTTTAATTTAAGTTAAGTTTTCTATTATTATTCAACTAATTATCTATGATTTATTTTATCAATCTCTTCAATAACCCACTCAGGTCTATCTGGAATTAATTCTCTGACTAATATTTTTATTAGAGAAATTGCAATTACACAACTTACAAAATACCATAATTCTAAATCATTTTCAACAACATAATCAACCTAATCTGTAAACATTCTTAATGTAGCAGCTCTATGCATAAAGTATAATACAATAAAATTTGTAAACACACCAATTGCACTTAAAAATTCTAATACATTAAGCCATTATCCAATACCAGGAACTCTTTCAGATTTGACTCTTTTAGTCATGTAAATCAATTTATATAATTTTACTTAAATGTCAATTGTATTCATTACTATTCCTATAAATGGACCTATTGGAAAAGCAGCAGAAAACAAAATAAAATAACCATAATCTGTAATAGCTTCCATAAAATAATCAAGTGTTCCTTCAAAATCATCTTTAAGAGAATTCAATTCGATTGCATCTACATCTAATTTAGTTTCAAAAGGCATATATTTAAATTTTGGATTTTTTATTTCTTCTAAAATATTCTCCTAAAGAATCTCTTCGTTTTCAATTTTTAAAACAAGTCGAGCTGCTGATTACAACAAATCTACTTCTATAGAATCTAAAGGAGGTTATTTCTAATTTTTTTTAAATTCATCCTAATTCCAATATTGTTCTATTTCATCTAAGTATAAAAGATGTTAATTCTTATCTTATCTGGTGTTTTATTAACTTATTGTTTTATTCTTTACTTTATTAAAATATTGTCTTATATTTGCTCTTAATAATAAAACAGGAATAAGAAAGTTCACCAAAATATAATATGCTTTTTTTACTAAGACTAGAGGAATTAAAAAATAAAAGATATCTTCTAGATTGTACTTATCATTTTATACAACAATAATATAAATCACAGGCATATATGAGTTAATAAACCTAAAAAATACATTTTTGTAAATTAATGATTTCTGATAACTTAGCTCATATTTATGATTTTCTTGATCTGCATACCATTTAGAAAAGTATAGAAAAAAAATATTTAAAATTTATATTGCGACAGCCTACAGAGCTCCTAGTAAAAATATAAATCCTTTATATATTTTTAATTCTTATTTAAGTAAATCAATTCCATAAACTATTCCAAAACTGCAAAATAAAAAGACACCTAGTAAAAAAATAAAAAAAACAAAGAAGGCTGCCATTTTAGTTATTTATTAATGCTTTGTCAATTTTCTTGTTATAAAATGAATTTCTTCATCACCTGAAAACTTATCTTTCAATGGACCTTCGTAATATGAAGATTCAGCTTATAACATTTAATCTATGCAACCCCATCTTGTATTGATTTCAGATGTTTTCCTTTTCCATAATTCAATTTAAACTGTAGACCATATTGTAACTAATAAAACCCAATATGGAATTATATTAGAATGGAAATCATAAAATATAGCATATAATTAAAGTATAAATCCTGGAATAGCTATTATCAATTATACACAAGATAAATAACTAATCCATGCAAAATAAAATGAAATTTATTCACCAAAATATAATCTCATTGTAGTTAATGAAGTAAAATTTCTTCCTTTACCTTCACTTAAATAATCTTTTATCTAACTTATTGGTTAAGGAATAAAACCAAATGATAATTTTTACCATTAATTTTTTACAATTTATATCCCACCAGAAGTATGCATTGCATAACAAGATTCAACAAGTTTTGATTTTAGTAAGGATTCTAAATTTATTGATTTTATTAAATGATCATAGACAATTTTTTATCTTTAACTTGATCTAAATGGTTCAAATTTGTTTCTTTAATTTTATTTAAATTATTCCAAATCATAAGAATCAATTAATTTTATCTACATTTCCATTTCTTCTGCTAACTTTTCTAATTTTTCTTCTTTTAATCTTAACATTATATAGATTTATGATTTCGATATAAAAGACTCCATCATATAGATTTAAAATTCAGCCTTTTATAATAAATCTAATTAAAAGTTTATTTATTAATCAATCATTTTCTTTTGTTCTTAAATTTCTTATTCATTTTATCTTTTAAAAATGTCAATGAGATTTGTTTTTACTGAATGATCAAATTTCAAAACTAAATCAGGAACAAATAATTAACTTGAAAATAAAATTAATTACTCTAAACAATCAAAAGAATTTTTCTTTTTTTATGAAAAAGAGGGGGATAAATTCAAAGGTATTACTTAATTGGTATTTTTTTTATTTTTTAGTGATTTAGGTAAAAAATTCTTATTTTCCCTTTGTACTGAAGATTTTAAGAAATCTGGACTTTTTTCAAATTCATTTTGTTAAAATTAAGATTATGTTTTTTATTCTCTAATTGATTATCTAGCTTAAGTTTATTTTTTTGTTTTAAGTTAAGATTTATAAAATTTACTTTTAGATAAAATATTTTCTGTTAAATTATATTAGTCTTCAAAATTAGCATTTTACTTATTTCTTTTTTATTTATGTTTTTAAAATATATCACTAACCGATTGATTAACTATATTTTAAGTTTGAGAATATTTTTTTTTTTTAATTAAACCATCATAATAAATTGAAGTAGCAATGTCTTTTGTCAATTATCTTGCTCTAAAAAACTCATTATTTTCAGCTTCAGGGTCTGCATATTTATTTAATAAATATTTAATTATTTTTTAATCACCATTTAATGATGCCAAATGTAATGCTGTATTTCCATGATTATCTTTTATGTCAATCTATAAAACTTACTTACAAAACAATTCTTTTGTTCTATCATAAAAATCTTTATCATTTTTAAGTTCATTTATTTACATCAATCTTAAATTTATCTTTGTTAATTCTTCTTTATATTATAAATCTTATTATCTATATCTCTCAAGTTCATGATAATATCTCACTTTGTATATTGATGAATCTTTATTTTCTAAAATATAAGTTATCCCTGGTATAGCTTATCGACTTATTTATTCCAAATAACTAATTAAATCCTTTGAATAATAATTTTTTCTATCTTTTTCTTTTTTAAGAGGCTTTTTCTTATTACTAGAATCTGGGCCTTTTATTGAAAGATCTAATATTTCAAATTTAATAATTATTTTTAAAGCTTAATAATTATTTTATGAACAACATGCATGTAAACATGATTAACTATCTAAAGTTTTAATTGGAAACATAATATATATTCTAGGTAAATTAATTAAGATATTTTTAATATGATGATTAATTGAATAGAGACAACACCAATAAAGAATCTTTGTATATAATAAAGGATTTTGTAATTCTGTCTCATATTTGTAACAAATTTCTTGAAATGTGATAAATTCATCTTCCTTTTTTCCTTTTAATTCACTATTCCAAAATTGTTGACATTCAATTAAAAATGACACAATTTAATCTATTATCAATTCTAATACATTTTTATGGCCATTTTTTCCTGCTAAATCCATTGGATATAATCCATTATTATCACATAGAAAAGAATGTGCTTACTTTTTTAATAAGAATTAAACACTTATTGAATCTCCATAAAATGCACACCAATGTATTGGAGCCCATCTGCTATGAGGATTTAGACAATTTACATCAGAACCATTTTCAATCAATATCCTTAAACATTCTTATCTATTATTTGAAAGTTTAGGATCATTTAAAAAACAACATATTTATATTGGTGAACAACCAAACATATCTTTTTATTAAACATATTTTTTAATTGATTCTAATATTTCTTATCCATCATTGTCATCAAAATCTAAATCAATTTCAATAATTTCTTCATCATCATCATCATCATCTTCATCTTTTTTTTTAGGATTTACTTTTCTCTTTTATTTACTTTTAGATTTCTTTTTATTATCTTAAAGCAATATTTTATAATCTTCAATTAAAATTTCTAAAACTTTATTATCTTATCTCAATGCTGTTTAATGTAAGATATTTCCTATTTGCTATTTATGATAATAAAATACTTTAATCTTAATCCTTTACTGTAAAATCACTCTCAAATCTTTAATTTTAATTGGAACCAACTTTTTTAATAAAATTTTTTTCAATAATCATGTCTTATTATTCTTCGTATATTTCATCTTTTGATTATTATTCTGATTTTATAGAAGGTGAATTCAAACTATTGTTATAAATTTTTGGAGATGTAAATTAAGTCCAACTTTAGAATTATTTTTAAAACATATAATAATTAATATAAGTATATATTATATAGGAAAAAAACAACAATTTAACTATTATCATTTACTGATTTTTTCCACTTTAATTCTTGAAACTTCATAAAATTTAGTTGAATTAAATTTTCTCCTTGCAGCTTATAATGAACTAAGATCAGCTGTTTATAATAATTAAGATAATTCTTTAGCACAAGGTTTTAACAAAGCTTCATTTAAAGTTCTATAGTTTGGACATCTATGAATAAAGTTGGATATATTTAATACCTTATTTTATTAACTAAAAATATAGCAGCTTATGTTATTAAAGATGGTTTATAAACTATAAATTTATATTCAACTAAAGCAAGTTCTAATATATATTATGCTAAAGCTTTGTTTTTAGAATCTAATTCAGATGAAAACTTTGATAAAAATTAATAAGCTGTTGGATTGCAAATATTGAAATTTAAAGCTTACAATATCAAACCTTCCATTTCTAAAACATCACTTTTTACATAAGCATTATCAGTAATATATACAAAATCTTTTAATGCAGGTGGATATATTTCCTCATATTTACATGCTATGAAGAGTGCTGCTACACCTACTAATTATAAACGCAATCTTGTAACTTCAGCCTTTGATAAATATCTATCTATTAAAGATATGGTAAGATATAATGTTTCATCTTTTAACTTAAATTTAGCATGCACATCTATTAACCAATCTACTAAAATTGCTCTCATTTTAATATTTATATTCGGCTATAACTCAGGAGTCATATATTAATCTATTTAATATTTATTCTAAATAATCAGTAATTATTTAATACCTCTTCCATCAATAAATGTTAAAAAATCTCATCTTTATACAAATGTATATTTTGAGGATTCTTTATCTCTTTTGACTTATCATTCTCAATCTCAATTTATATCCTTTCTGATTCTCTTCTAAATATTTTATTTTCTTTCTCATCTAAACTTATTGCAAATACTCTTGGAATCATAGAAAATGGTTTTTTTGTTTTTTCAACTATCATCCCTGTCTCCATCGATTGATAGACACATGAATTTACAATTTCCTTTCCAAAACACCTCGGATTTTCCATGATCATTCTGTTAATATTAAATAAAATTATTATTATCGTTAAAACTTAATTATATATATACTATTAAAAATATATTCATTAATTTATTCTCTAAATTTATTTTTCAATATTTTCATACTTTATATTTAATGATGCTTTTTTTCTTAATATCATCAAAAGTAAGAAATTTCATAATAATCCTACTATTTAAATTAGAAATATGTAATAATTAATTTTTATGTTGTTTTAATAAATTTGGATGGATTTAAAGGAATCTATGAATACTTCATATTACACCAGTTTTATTTATCTCTCTATTGGAGCTATACTAAATACTTCTCCGCTTTTGGAAATGTATTACCTATTTCTTTAATAGATATATAAAAATTTCTGATAAGAATAACTATTAGCAAAATCAACTTTACTTAATATTGGACTCCTTAAATGTTGGCAAGTATTTGTTAAAATCTTCAATTGTACATTCAATTTATATTTTAATTATATTTGCTTTTAACATATATATCATCATTCTGTTTATCATTTTGTATTATGTGAAAAAAAAAAATGTGTAGACAAACGTTGCTTATTCTATATATGGCTAAGTAATATATGAAAAAATATTTATTTAGATTATTGGGTATTTAATATAACCCTATTTTTGGTCAATCAATGGATTTTTATTTCAAATCTAAAATACTTATTTAGAATAAATACAAAATTTAACTTTTTTTTTTATTGATTGTATTGCAATAATTTTATAACTACTATTCTTAATAATCCTTATACTATTCCTACAATATGACTATTCTTAAAAAAAAAACTTTTTAAAAATTAACTCTCCTAAAACGCTTATATGTTAGATTTTAACTGTGTATTTTAAAAGCTGTTTAGAATTATTTATAAATACTAACAAGATATTAAATGTAAATATCAAAGTTATTTTTAGATTTCCTTTCCTATCATACTAGTATTATTGTTTATATTACTTTTTACTCAGATGCATTAAGATTTGCCTGTTTTCTCTAATAAATAATTAAACAACTACTTCTAAATTCTTGTTAGTATCTAATTTGCATTGGCTTTAAATTTGTTAATATCATGCTTTGTCAATATTTTTGAAGATCGCTATTGCCTTTTAGTTATTTTAGCTTTAGTATTTTTGATTTAATTAAATTCAAAAATTAGATAATATTTAATATTAAAGTCTATCTCTAATTATAGCACTACAAAAATGATTGATTAAAGAACTATAGTTTATTTAAAATAGAACCCATAAAATCTATTCTTACTTAGAGGTATCATTCAACTTCATCAATCTTTGTGTTCGAATATAAATTGCTTTTATCGTTTAAAAACAATATATAAAATAAGTTCGAAAGGAAATAAAAAAATTTATATTAATAGAGATACTATTAATGAAAACATTGGGAGAATTTCAACTTTTTTCTTAAAATGTATTTATGAAAGTTCATTAACTAAAAAATAAGATTAAAGTACAAACATACTTTTAATTGAGTTATTATGTTATAAACTTAAGTTGTACCCTGAAAGCTTGATGCAAGTCGAAAAATTAAATTAAGATAAACTAAACTTAATTTAACGCATAAACATAGCAAATATTAGATTAATTATTTCTAGAATAATAAAACAAAAAAATGTATAAGCTTACAAATCAAAGCTACCATTTGACCATCTATTATTATGTGAATCGTATATAAAAGAAACAGTTTAAATTATAATGAATATTTTTGGCTATTAGTTATAATTTTGGAATTACTTATTAAATGAAGAAATTAAATTAATTGAAGAATTGTTTTTTTTAAAAAAAATAAGCATTTAAATAAAAAAGTTTTTAGGTTATAGTAAGTAGATTTTAAGTTTGCATAAAAACCAAAAAGTTCCTATCAGAAATAAGTAATGGTTTAACTATTTTTTTTTTAAACTTTTTATTTTAAATAAAAAATTAAAATTGTCAGAATTAGAAATATTACCTGACTATTAACTTAATTTAGATTAAATTTTAAAGGATGATTAAATAGATGAAAAATCTTCTGATGAAGAACCAACAAATTATTATTAATAAAAGTTTTTAGTTTCAGGAAATACTTTTGTAATTTAAATTAATTAATCTGGCATGATTAAGAATAGTACAAATAATGTTTTTTAAATATTAAATTACAATAAATAAAGTTTAGTAAATAGTTCAGCTACAGTTTTAATGCCCTAAATGTTTAAACAGTATCATAGTTAATTTGTTAATCATTTCGAATAATCTGGTCAATCCTTTAACTTATATAAAAGAAAAAAGGCATTTTGTATGCATGATTCAGGTTATATTATAATAGTTTACAAATATTTGAAATTTATTTATAATTATAACTCAAATTAAATTGAATACATTGCTATGTTTAGATAAATCTAGACAAAATAATAGTATTTACTATTAAATGAAGATTGGGAAGTGGATTCATGTACATAATTAATTTAGGATATCATAGGAATAAAATCTTTAAGTTTATTTATTTTGGCTCCAAAAACTATTGTTTATTCTTAATATGAAAAATTTTTAAATTAAGAGAATAAAGAATTCTTTAGTTTAAATGTTCCAAATTTGGAGAAAAACTTGTCTCGATTATTTTATACATAACATTCATCACCTTTAGTAAGAGGTTCAATAACTTCAAGTAATGAATAAATTTCAATTTTATAAAATTAAGTTGAAATAAAAAAAAGTTTTCAAAATTTCTTAAACTAAGATGATGTTATTAATGTAGAGGATCAACATAAATAAAAAGTGAAATAAGTTTTATTCAATTTAAGAGTGCCAAAATAAAAATATGAATTAGTTTAAGATTTTTAATAAAGACTATCTGAATCTTATAAATAAGCAATTTATAATGAACCATTTCGAAAATAATTAATTGTTAAAAATTAATCTGGTAAATATAAAATAGTAAGAAGTGAATTTATTAGAAGATGTAAAGTTTACTAAGAGATTATAAGGAAAGAAAAATTTCAAATAATAAGTATTACATTTCTTTATAAATAGAGGAATTATTTTAAAAATATACTCAATCTGAAGAATGTATTGAAAAAATATTAAGAGTGGAAGGAACATTAAAATTAGAAAAAACTTCTCAATCTATCAAATACATATTAATTAAAATAGTTAGAACAGAAGTGATTGAAGAAAATCCTTTGCCTTGGAGAGAAAATAGTTGTTATACTTTATCTCTTTAAACTCATTAAAATTAAATGATATCATCGGTATTTTATTCAATTATCTTTAGTAACAAACAAAAAAGACCATTATTACATAGCAAAGTCCTAGAAATTTATATTCAATAGTTAATGGTATTTTTGAAAATAAATATAAGATTAATTTGATTTATATTCTAACAGAGAATCTACTGGAAAAATTTTATTGTAGGAAGTTTAAGTGAATTAAGATTTTGATTAAAATGATCATTACAAAAATATTAACTTTACAACTTGTAATAGCAATCTTTTAAAAGAGGATACTAATAAGATTGAAAAAGATAATCCATCTATTATTTAATATGTATATATTAGTAGAATCATTTTTATATTGTAAATATTGATAGCATTTATGAGTTTCTTTTTAACATCATTTATTTATAATAAAAGTACTTTAGAAGACTCAGTAATTAATAATAATTATTTAGGTAATTTTGGTTGATTATCTTTTTTAATTTTAAATAATTGTTGCAGAATCTTATAATGCCTAGATAGATATAGAATTATTTAATCGAAATTATACCTTTTCATAATTAACAAATGGAGATTTGATAGGTTTTTAATCTAAAGAACAATTTTATGAATACAATAAAAATGTGACTTAAAAATGTGCTGATTTTATGTATTTAGTTTTTTGGGAATCTAATTTTTTGAAAATGCTTTATGAGAATTTTTATAATAACTCTACTGAAAGTGGTTTGGATATTCAAACTGTTTATTAATTAAATATTTATCTATTAAATATGCTTTCCACTGAGGAATTTAGAGAAGACTTTGGCATAACAGAAACTTTTCATAATTATATGGTAATCCATTATAACATTGTTTTAGCTTCCATAATTTTAATAAATTTAAGCTACTTCAATCAATCACCTTTTAAATTAAGGATTAAAATTCTAAGAAATTTCTAATTCTAATTATATATTATTTCTGATTTTACAGACAATTCTATAAATTGCTAGTTTAATGTATTTAGTCAGATTTCAATTTTAAATTTAAAAGCAGTATAACGTAGAATATATTAAAATTTTTTAAGGTTTTATTTAGAATTTAAGCCATTATACCCTTTAAAGAAAAGATTGCTGTCATTGAAAAATTAAATACAACAATAAATTAATTTTGCTATATTACAAAATATGAATGTAAATGATTTTTAAATATTATCATAGATGGAGACTTAGGTTAATTCTTATCTATAAACAAATAAAATCCTTTATCTTAAGCATTCTAAATGAGAAACAATAATAGTAAGAATTAGTTTGAAAAAAATCTTTTAGATACAGACAAATATATTGAATAGTATGATAATAAAGCTAAAATTAAGTTCGAATAACTATCTCTTTTATATAGTTTAAAAGTAATTTTATTTATGTCATTTTAGCAAATAGCTACAAAAATTATTGTTAATTTATTTTTAATAGCCTTAATAAGTATTGCAGGATTTATCGCAATTTATCTAACAATTAATAATATAGAATTATTTAATTAAAATTAATTTATGTTTGATAGTTTGAATGTTTGGACACTACCAGCTATAAAAGAAATTGCTACTAGCCAAATTTATTAAGATTATTAGTTTAATGATACTAATGCTATTAAAATCCTTCAATTTTATGTTGAACAAATATAATCAGAATTTCCAGTATTTTATAAAACAAATATTAATGAAATAAATTCTTTATTCAACAATAATATTTGTGATGAAGACAGTATAAATTAACTTATTCTATTAAGCGGATATGAATATTGAATAATGTAATTTTATTGTAAATGGAGCATTAAACAGAGGAATTAGAGAATATGATTATCTACTTTCTTAGGTAGTTCTAAAAGTACTAAATCCAAATGATGAAAGATTTGAAAATATTACATACAAAACTATTTATGAATTTAATAAAGTATAAATTTAGTATAGTTTAGCTATATTACTTTGTTTTTGATCACTATTTACTTGCAAAAAACATATGGGTACAAGTATCATAAGCGACTTTAGATAAGCACGATTAAGTTAGTTTGATATTATTGTAATTTTAGTAAATTATTATAGAATAATTGTCATAATAGGGATATGCCTTTATTTTTTAATATTTAATGAAATTGGATATGTATTGTTTAAAAAGAAAGAGTACAAATTTATAAAAATGTTTTATAAATCTTATATGCCTAATGTCTCCATTAATCATTAAAAACGTTTGAGAGTAGAGTTAATAAAAGCAAGATTTATAAGAAAATGATTTTATAATTTATAAGAATTAAATTTAATTCACTATAATAATTTTTTTGTCCTTATTAACATGTTAACTAACGATTAATTGAAAGTGTATTTATGGTAAAATTTTTTCAATTCATTTAACTCTCCCTCTTCTTTTTTTTTATTATTTTAAATATTATTATAAGTTTTTATAATGTCTGTTGAATTTTGTTCACAAAAATAATAACGATAATTTCTCATTTGATCAATATTATTTTAATGAAATAATTATGGTATGGCTAATGATTCAAAATAATTATCATCTGATTTTTATTTTCTAATTAATGGGAGCTATAGTTCCATAAAAGAGTTTCTTTCTTTTATTTAAATCGTATTAGTTTTTAAATTTTTTGGAAATTTTTAAAACGAACTAGAAAACTATTATTTCTCCAAAAATTATTAATGTTAAGAGATTATAGTTTTATTTTATGTTTTTTAGGCCAAATTATCTTGAGTTTCTTGAACAACCAGCTTTGATTATGTTTAATCTTATTCAATCATAGTATCAGTCTTATCATTTAGATCATTTTAATCATCTATTAAAGATTCTTAAATATCTTATTAATATCTTAATATAGATTCAGCTACTACAGATTATGCTACTAAGGAATTATATTTTAATTGTTTTCTAATCCATGATTATCTATTTTATTTCCAAATATAATAAGCTTTCTTTTATCTTTATTCTAAATCTGGTTTATATTATATCATTCCACAATCAATTATCTAATGATTATACTATCCACATAAATGGCAGTTTAAAAAGATTTTGAAAAAATTATTTTCGAATAATATTGAATCCTTTATATGATGAAATCTTTCAGCATCTTTTTAAAATTTTTAAAGTTATTCTAATAAACTATCTCTACTAATTTTACAAATTTCAGAATATCCTTTTGATATTGCTGTGACTTTTGGAGGAAATCCAGTAAAAAATTAATATTCACCAAAACAATCATTTTATTACAACACTTGTAAAGGCTTTTTTGTTCTTTCTTCAATCAATTCTACTTTTCCTTCATGAATTAAATATCTAAATAAAAAATTAAATCTTACAAATTTTTTTCGTTTTAGTCATTTTATTTAAAAATACAATCACCTGGAGCAGCTTAAAATCTAATAATATTTGTAGATATTTGCTTTAATAGCTTTTTACTAAAATTCTATTTTAAAAACATTATTTTATTTATCAATATGTTTTAGATATTATTTATCATATCTGATTTTAAACTTTCAGGAAAGATTTAGAATAATTACTCTAATTCTTCTGAATTTTCATTTTTATCTGTTTATATATTAAGTTATAAGAAATTTTTGACTCTAGCCTAAATTTATGGTTTTACATTATTTTTTCTCATATAAGAACTAACAATTGCCATTTGTTTTCTGTATTTAAATCTTGTATCATTCATATGTTTAACTAATATTCCTATTGAATTCATTAAATATGCATAAACACAACTTGAAATTAAAATCATTATGCTTGAGAAAATAATTTCAACTTGATTTTAAGGAGTAATATCTCCATAACCAATTGTGGCCATAGTAACAGTAGCCCAATAGAATGAATAATTATATCTATGCCATATAGATTGATCAATTAAATTATACTTTATTATCCATGTATTTTCAAATTGTAAATCTATTGATCCAATATAATGCCAAATACTTGCCATAAAATGTGCATAAAAACAAATTATTATAACTAATGTTATTAGATCAACTAAACTATTAACACCTCCTTTTAAATAAAGATACTCAATATATCCAAAATAATTTTTAGCCAATTTTTTTATAGTAATTATACTTGATAGAATACCTAAAATTTCATTTATTATTGAAATTTTATAAAATTAAAGGAAATACAGTAACCAAATGCTTATCATTGATAAATCATAAAATAATTATTTGGTTACATATTATTTTATTATCGTTTTACGGTCCTCAATTATTTCTCCTTAATTTATTATTGCTCTATTTAGAGAAATAAATATTTCTAAAGCTAATCCTATTATGATTAAAATAGCTGTTGATGCTATTCCACCCTCATCTGGAGTAAAACTAGTTAAAAATGGACTAAGCCATAAACTAAATAAATAAATCATCATTATGAAGGTATCAAAAACAATTATAAAATTTGAACCAGGGTAGAATAAGTACTTACTAACTATCTGATAATCTTTATCTGTCTAATATTTAATTAAATTATACTTAATTCATTTTAAAATTAATTAGCCTATAAATACCAATCTGATAATAAAAGATTTTTTTTACTCTTTGGAAGAACATATGATTTCAAAAATAGATTTTATGAAAATTTTTTAATGTATCTATTCCTAAGGAGCATACCTAAAATTAATTTCATTTATGATTAAGCAGCTTATAAAGAATGAGAAATTTTTTATTAGAAGCTGCCTTAAGGTTTTTTAGTGACTTATTTTGATACAAGTGGCGAATTCTAAATTTTTAAAAAATGTTAGATTACATGATTTTTTGTTTAAAATCTTCTCACACTTTCTTTCTGTTTTATAAATTTTAGTTTACGTTGTTCAGAATACAATAAATCATTTTACTATTGATTAAAACCATCTTATGGATCAGAAACCATAGAGGCAAGGGAAGTTAATCTTTTTTAATACACTCTTGTAGATTATTAATGTATATATGGGCCTATACATTATATATTTTCAGAATTTCTTGAGTCTGATTCTTGAATACTGTCCATGTACATTTCCTCGGATAAATTTGTTGTTTTATAATTTATTAGATTGTGAATCAAAATTAATTAATTGTCAAAATAATCAGGAAAAAAAAAAGAATCATAAACAAAAGACATTTTAACAAAATATGTTTGTTATTCAGTATCATTATACTATCAATTTTAAGGTATCAAAATTTTTGTATGATTTTCTAAATTTATTCCATTATATACTTTCAGTTAATAATAATTTAATTAAAAAATTCATTATATTCATAAATATATATATTTTTATTAAAAATGAGTGAAAGCTAAGAATCTTCAGAATTTCAATCAGGTTCTTCAAGGCTTGAAAATAAGTACAATTTTCATTAATAAAAGGAGAAGTAACTAATTAGGATTGACTAATGTTGAAAGTGGAGATGAATTAATAAACAAGAAAACAAAATTAAATGATGAAAATGGTCAAATCAAAATATCAAGAAAGGTAAGTGATGATTTAATTAAAATGTTTGAGAGATTGCCAAATGACTAAATTACTAAATTATTAGATGCTATTAAAGTAAAGAATTCACGTATATATTAATTGATTATCTTACAAGCTGATTTACCTGTTAGAGTTAATCTTGTTGATCTTATGCAGAAGGATGAAGATTTTTATTTAGATAGTTAATCAGATTCATAAAAAGAAAAAAAAAGGAAAAAAAGAGAATCTAAAGAAAAAGAGTGCAGATGCTGTAAGCAAATAGTGAAACGACATCATTGTACTCATACAGAATGTGAAAAACCTTGCTAAATCTAAGAAAAAATTAAGAAAAACAAAACTTGAAAATTTTATTCATTTTTATACTAAATTTCCTTTCATTATTTTTAACACTTTGATCATAAAAACTATTGAATAATTACTTAATTGAGATTAAAACATAAATTTATAATTTATTCTTCTTATGATAATATATTTACTTATCCAAAAATTTCAAATTTTTTACGATTATCTTTATCTAAATTTGACAAAAATTACTATTATTTTCTTATGAGATAGTTTTAATAAAAAAATATATCTAAAGAGATTTTGCATCTTTTTATTTTGCTAAAAATTTAAGTTCAATTTTTAGAGAATACTTATATATAAAAAAATGATATTTTTATTAATTATAAAAATAACTCTGGCATGGAAAGCTAAGAACATAAAAGAAAATATTTAAACTTGTTAAATATTTCAGAGTACAAATCAACAAGAATGTGAATTAAACAATTTAATTTTATTTCGATTAGACTCTTATTTTGCAATTTGTGTTATTTCATCTGAGATTGGAATATAAAGTGTATTAGTAGGTACTACTGAGAATAATTTAAACTTTATTTGTGTGCTTAAAGAATAAATTTTGATTTATCCTTTGCCTTATACTTGTGGAAGTGCCTATTTGAGATTGTAACATTAGAATAAGTTTACAAATTTCTCATTAACAAGAGATAATTCTTCTCTCTATATTTTTGGAGGATTCGATGATACAAAACTAAGAAATCAAATGTATAAATACAGTATTTACGATTTATTGAATAATTAAGTAACAGTTTCAGTTTTACCTAATAATTTTATTTAAAAATTAACAGTTACATTAAATTTATGGGATGGAACAATGGAAGATTTTTAATTTACATCTAATTTTCCTTAAATTTAAAAATTAAAAGATTTGGGTTATAAATATACAATTAATTCTTTATTAGAAAATTCTGAATGTACATCTTCTAATATTCCAAAATGTTTATAATAAAGTGTAATTGTTTATGTATATGAATGTAATTGCATTAAATTATTTTATGGTAGAGATTCTAATAATATAAATATAATTGAATCTTGGATTTATGATCTAGATAATTAGGTTTGGTAATAAACTACAATTGATTCAATGATATAAGTAGGAATTACTCCAGTTGGGTAATATTTGGAAGAAATAAAAATGGTGGGTTTTTATGCAGAAAAGAAATATTTCTTTTATTATGATTAATAATGGTATAACAACTTAGAGTAATTAAATTTTGGATCTATGTTTAAATAAATGATTGTTTATGATAACAAGACATTTTTTTTGAATTCATCTGATATAATTTACAGTTTTAATGATCAAAAAAATCTTAATAGTTAATAATATGGAATTTATACTTGTACAGATAATTATCGTGGTTATGATTGTTAAATTTAAGATTTTCAGTGTCCAGGAAGTATTTGTTTTAATGATTTATTATTCGAAAGAATTTGTGTACATTGTTAAGGACATGGTACTTGTATAAATGGAAAATGTTAATGTGATGATGGATTTAGTGGTAATGATTGTAGTTAATATGCTAAATGTTTAAACGACTGTTCAAATTAAGGAAATTGTATTCAATATTTTCCAACACCTTAATGTAGATGTAATTAAGAGGATAAAAGAGGTGGAGAAGATTGTTCAATGATATTTTGTCTTAATGATTGTTCTAATAATGGAAATTGTAAAAATGGTATATGTGAATGTATACCTGGAGTAAAAGGGGATGATTGCAGTATATTAAAACTAAAATTTATTGATGAATGATTTCATTAATTTCATACATGTATTATAACTTATATAATAATATTTTATAAAAATAAAAAATCATTATATAAATTCTACATCTGAGAATTCATAGACACTTTCCATTTTAGTGATTATCTATTATTCTTAAATTTAATCTTTTAGTAAAAATTTAGGATATTATGTTTAAACTAATTTTATAGGAATTCCTTTTCGTTTCTATTAATTCTTATTCTATTCTTTTATGATTTAATTGTTTTCTGATGGAATATAATAGTTAATTAATTATTCTAAATCATTAAATTCATGAAACTCTAGTTTATAATAAAAAGATTGCAGCAAATCAATTATATCAAAATATGAGTAAAGTTTATCTTAAATATCAATGTTAAAATAATATTTAAGGTAATAAATATTAATTTACATCTGACTAAGTGAAGATTCTTTGAGATCAACTAAGTTTGAGATTTTTTTTTATGAAAATATTTCATATTCTAAAAATTATGGGAAACCATTATTATCAATTTAAATTACATAGGGTAACACTATGTTAAACAAGTTTGCCAAATAATAGATTAATTTATACACTTTAATAATAGAGGTTATAAAGTTTTCATAATATTGTAAATTATCGTGAAAGTATTCTTTCCAAAAGGCAGTACTTTTCTTGAAAGTTAAACAAATCTCTCCTTTTCTCACATTTATTTTAGGAGTTGATAATCTTTATTACTCATAATCCAGATTATAAAAACTAGTGCTTAATAAACGAGTGTCTTCATATGATGATAGATCTTATATTGTGTCATAAAAAGTTTCTTATATTTCATAATTAATTCTATATTATTTGTAAAACATATGATTATCAAAAAGAAAAGGTAATTAAGCAAATATGATATATTATCTATATTTTACTTGCTTTGCTTTCATTTAAATTTCTTTTTATTTTTATTTTACACTTTGTTTCAAGTTTTAATATTTTTCTTAAATGGATTTTGATAAGTTTTATAATTATTCAATAAATTATTTTTGATTATCTAATTCTTCTTAATGAAAGGCTAAATAACTCTTACGAGTATTTACATTATGAGCCAATTTATATTGTTTTTCTTTGATTTATGCTTCTTTAATAGTGTTTAAACTTTGTTAAACACCTTCATCCCATTTTTATTTATTTTTTTAAAAGTACTTTTAAAATTCTTACTACAACTAATTTTTTCTCATTAATAATTAACTCTTTTTCTATTATATTTCGTTTATGCTTTATTAAAAAATTTATGAATGACAATTTTTGCAACGAATATTTGGTCCTTTATCATCAAGAAAATAAAAAATTTTTTTACAATCTTGTTGCTAACAAATTTTAGATTATCTCATAAAAATTAATATTAATTAAGAATAAAAAGTATTTTAATTAGTATACATTTTTTAATATTCTTACATTTAAACTTAAATTTATTTATAAAAAACGAAGAGCTTTAAAAGAAAAGTTAATATTAGATTCTAGTTATGAAGTTGAAAAAATAATATTAAGAATCGTATATAAAAAATAAAATACAAGAAATAAAAGAAGATGAAAATATCGATTTTTAATGAAGATTATAGAATTGCTTTTAAAAATATTAGATATATTAATCTTAAAATTAAGTTACAAAGAAAAAGTTATCAAAAGAATAGAATTAAATTTTTTTTAAAAAGTTTTATTAGACATGTTTATGTTGATTATTTTGTGTCGCATTCCATATTAATCTTTTGGTATTAATACTAGATTGAATTTCTTTTAGAAATAAACTATTTGCTTTGAGTAATTTAATTTCATAGAATTAAAAATTTTGAATTCCTTTATTAAAAAAAAAATAATCTCTTATTTTTTTATTAAGAAAATGATAGTAGTGATATAATAGTGTTAGTTTATATAATTAACCAATCTAATAATGGAATTAAAGATCTAATCAAACTAGTTGATAATTCAAATAATTTATGGTTATTATTAAATAAAATATGAGTATTTAGAAAAAATCTGAAAGTAGGTTAATAATGAATTGAATGATTATTAAAAATCAAAAACATTTTGATTAATTTGAGTATGGAGAATAAGAATAGCTATTTTTTACATAAATAATTTTAATGTGATTATTAATGAATATTGTTAAGATATAAAAAAGGTTGTTTAATAAAAGATTGAAAAAAAGAGATCAGAGTGGCGAATGTATTTCAATCAAGAATTTCTGTAATATAATTCAATCATCATTAAATAGTAGAATGTATAAGTAATATATATATATTTGAATGTTTATTTAATATTTAATGGGATGAATGCATTAATCACATATTAAAATCTTTTATTTAAAATAAAAAAGTAATGGTGAGTCGTTTGAGGAAATGCCGTAAAATGAGAGGACATGTGTGTCATGGATATGGTAGAGTAGGTAAACACAGAAAACATCCAAGTGGTAGAGGTGTTTCAGGAGGTTTAACACATCATCGCATCAATTTCAATAAATATCATCCAGGTTATTTCCAAAAAGTATTAATTTATTATAATGATTTTAGAATGGTATGAGACATTTCCATTTAAAGAAGAACACACTCCATAGACCAGTTGTAAATATAGATAAATTATGGTCATTGGTTACAGATGAAACTAGAAAAAAATATGCTAGTTCAAAAGATAAAGCAGCTGTCATTGATGTTACAAAGGCTGGTTATTTCAAAGTCCTCGGTAAAGGCAGACTTCCAAATTAACCTGTTGTTGTTAAAGCTAAATTCTTTAGCAAAACTGCAGAAAGAAGAATTAAAGCAGTCGGTGGTGCATGCATACTTGTAGCCTGATACATTATTACATATTACAATATCAAATAAACAATATTCATTCAAGCTTTTTAAACATTAATGCACAATTAATAGCCAATTCCCATTGTTTATATTCTTTCTCATAACTCTTTTTCCCTTCATATATTTATTAGACTTTCATATTTTAGAGTATATCCTTTTCTTACAATAATTTTGCCCCCATTCCAGCAAACATTGCAGCTCCTGAAGCTGTAGATTCAATTATTTCTGGATATACTAATTTCTTTTATGTAATGTCTGCTTATAATTACATTAACTCCCTATTCTTTGTTAACCCTCCGTCAACATGAATCTTATTTATTTTTATTCCTGATTATTCCATTGCCTTTATCACATCTTTTGTTCTATAACATACTGATTCTAATATTGCCCTTCTTAAATGATCTTTAGTTGTATAATAACTTAAACCAATTATTGTTCCTGAAGCATTCAAATTCCAATAAGGAGTGAATAATCCACTAAAAGCTGGTACTATATATACTCCTCCATTATCATCTGTATTTATAGTACTTTAACTCAATTAATCCCAACTCTCAAACCATTACATTTTATCTTTTGCCCAATTGAATAGTTAACCTCCACTCTCTACAGCTCCTTCAAAAGCATATACAGCTTTCTCATTTTCTTTTTAGTACAACACTGTAGTCAACAATCCAAACTCTGAAATCTTTATTTCTTATCCAATGTTTGCCATAATAAACAATCCACTACCCTATGTATTCTTGCAATCTCCTTCATGAAATAATGCATGACCAATAGCTGCTGCTTATTAATCACCTAAAACACTATTTATGTCAACTCCTTCATACTCTTTAATCTTCAATGTTCCAAATTTACTATTTGATGCCTTTATTCCTGGCAAACAATCAATAGGAATTTAGAATTAACTATCATTATTATTCACTATTTTTACTTTAATAATTCTTGATCCCATTAAAGAGTTCTTAAATTCATTAAATTTGTTCTTGATGCATTTGTTACATCTGTCAAATGATTCTTTTCTCTTGTCAAATTCCATACTAACCAACAATCTATTGTTCCAAATAATGCATTTCCATTTTTAACATCCTCTTTCAATATCTGATTGTTTTCCATCATCCATTATAATTTATAAGAACTAAAATAAGTATTTATTGGTAATCCTGTTTTTTATTAAAAATGATTCTTTGGATACTTATTTAAATATTCTTAACATATATCATGTGTTCTTGTATCACTCCAAACTATTGCATTCATATATGGCTTTCCAGTATGTTTATTCCAAGCAACTACTGTTTCTCTTTAATTTGTCACTCCAATTACCACCAATTTATGCTCTCCATTCATCTTCTTATAGGCTTACTGTATGCATTCAATTGTATTATTTAATATCTCTATTGGATCATGTTCCAACCAACCTTAATGTGGAGTGATTTATTTATGTGTCACATAATGATAACTAAGTTATTCACCATTTAAATTGCAAATCGTAAATCTTGTACCAGTTGTTGAGGAATCTATTGATCCAATTAAAGATTACATAATTTATTTATTTAATACGTAATTTTAGTGATGCTTATAATATTCATTAATTTTCAATGTAAATAAATCAATTTTATTATTATTAATTTAAAGTACTTTTTTCGAACTCTTTCGATTATTATTTACTAATAGACTGTTGTTGAGATATTTTACGATTTTATTTTGAGGAAATAGAATGATTATCTGAAGAAAGAACTTCACTTTAATTCATTCTACCTTTGTATTTAGTAGATGAAGTTTTGCTTTTATTATCACAATAATTTAGAATAGATTACAAATCTTGTTTGCTATTCTTAATTATTTTAGATTGATATAATCGTTCTACTTATTATTGTTGTTCATTAAAAGATGGTTTACATAAGGAGGGGAGTGAAAATTAGTACTCTTTCATCAAAGATTCACGGAAAGATGAATTACTGTTTAAATAATTGCTCCATTGACCATTTACTTTCAATTACAACATTGTTGGTAATTGAGCATAAGGACTATTCTATGATTCTTTAGGTAATTTTTATAAACTATTAGATTTGGAATTTGAAGGTCGTAATCCTGAAATACTATTATATTCTTTGATGC
>CAJJDN010000043.1:191632-349635 GCA_905182985.1 Paramecium sonneborni
CTTAAATTCATTAAATTTGTTCTTGATGCATTTGTTACATCTGTCAAATGATTCTTTTCTCTTGTCAAATTCCATACTAACCAACAATCTATTGTTCCAAATAATGCATTTCCATTTTTAACATCCTCTTTCAATATCTGATTGTTTTCCATCATCCATTATAATTTATAAGAACTAAAATAAGTATTTATTGGTAATCCTGTTTTTTATTAAAAATGATTCTTTGGATACTTATTTAAATATTCTTAACATATATCATGTGTTCTTGTATCACTCCAAACTATTGCATTCATATATGGCTTTCCAGTATGTTTATTCCAAGCAACTACTGTTTCTCTTTAATTTGTCACTCCAATTACCACCAATTTATGCTCTCCATTCATCTTCTTATAGGCTTACTGTATGCATTCAATTGTATTATTTAATATCTCTATTGGATCATGTTCCAACCAACCTTAATGTGGAGTGATTTATTTATGTGTCACATAATGATAACTAAGTTATTCACCATTTAAATTGCAAATCGTAAATCTTGTACCAGTTGTTGAGGAATCTATTGATCCAATTAAAGATTACATAATTTATTTATTTAATACGTAATTTTAGTGATGCTTATAATATTCATTAATTTTCAATGTAAATAAATCAATTTTATTATTATTAATTTAAAGTACTTTTTTCGAACTCTTTCGATTATTATTTACTAATAGACTGTTGTTGAGATATTTTACGATTTTATTTTGAGGAAATAGAATGATTATCTGAAGAAAGAACTTCACTTTAATTCATTCTACCTTTGTATTTAGTAGATGAAGTTTTGCTTTTATTATCACAATAATTTAGAATAGATTACAAATCTTGTTTGCTATTCTTAATTATTTTAGATTGATATAATCGTTCTACTTATTATTGTTGTTCATTAAAAGATGGTTTACATAAGGAGGGGAGTGAAAATTAGTACTCTTTCATCAAAGATTCACGGAAAGATGAATTACTGTTTAAATAATTGCTCCATTGACCATTTACTTTCAATTACAACATTGTTGGTAATTGAGCATAAGGACTATTCTATGATTCTTTAGGTAATTTTTATAAACTATTAGATTTGGAATTTGAAGGTCGTAATCCTGAAATACTATTATATTCTTTGATGCTTAAATTCAGAGCAGTCATGAGATTATTTTTCAAAGTATTACCATGCATTTAAGAATCCTTTAATTTACTAAAGTTATTTAAGTCAAAATTTACTTTAGCAAACGCTATTCTTCAGTACTCATTTAATCACATAATGCTTATTACTCCTACAATCGTTTACCAATTTAATCCTTAAATAAATTTTATTCTTGTCTTATTCTCTCTATTTTTTCTGCTTTCTTTTATTCTAAATCTTATTTCATATTGAACTCCCATTCTGAGATCTACATCTAAAAAGAAAATCAAATACTCTAGCATATTATTATTGTTTTTCTAAAAGCTCTTCTTCTCTTTTCTTTTTATTTTAATACATCTATAATGTCAATTGCTACTTCACCAATGCAGTTTTCAAACATTTCTCATCAAGCATATCTTACTTCATCTTTTTTGTTTCTTCCTGCTATTATTGTTTGTTTCTTCTGATAAAATTATGTATTCCATTATCATTAATATTGTTTGCTTCTATTATTTTACTCAGCTATATAATTTATCAGCAATGACATACTTCCATTTAATCTTCAAATTTCTATTTCTTAGCATGAACTATTTTGTCTACTTTTGCTTAAACAATATTATTGTTAGCTTCTTGTAAATTTAGTTATTATTTTAATTAAATCAATCGATTTTCAAGAGCTGCAAGTTCTTAATTTTTTTGGTTCAGGTTTTTCATCTGTTAAGAAACTGTTTCCATATTTCTTTTGTGAATAATAAAATAAGAAATTTATTAATCAATGATTTATTTTTATTTACTTTATATGAACTGTAATACCTAAAAAATATAGAAAACAATTCTGAATTGAACTTAGGAAAAGAGTAATTATTATTTGTCGTTTCAGGAAATAGTTTTTTAAATATATTATTAAAAATATAAACAAGCATTGTAATATGTAGGATATTTACAAAAGGAAAATCCTATTATATATATAGATTCTATATATATGAGTATGGGCAATAGGCTAAAATAAAAAAGGGTTATTGAGTAAGAGATTCAAACAAAACTTATAGTTTAATATTGAATTTTTAATGGCTAAAGATGGCTAATTCATTAAAAAAATAAAGAATGGTTCTTTTAGGTGATTATACTATACTTTTATAATGATTAATTAGCTTTAAGATTTTGAATTAATGAATAGTGACAGAAACCTAGCCCATTTAAAATAATTAAGTCAATTTGCATCTTATGATTTTGAATTATTTAAGACATAAAAGGCTTTAGTATCATTTCCTTTCTGATTCACAGAGAGAAATAGTTGATTACAATTAGAATCATAAAAAAAAAGAAAGCAATATCAAAAAGGTTTGAATATAAAGGAAATAGATTTGGGAATCAAAAAAGAAGTTCATAATTGAAATCCATTGAATAGAAAGAGTTTCATTTAGTAATAAATATTATGATAATTATTTTCAAATAGTAGAAATATGGGGGATAACAAAAATAAAACTTAAATTAAAGGTAAAGAATTGATATTTAATTAAATTTTGTTTTGTTATTCCAAAGATAGTGATATAGAAGTGGGATTTTGAAATATAATTTTTGATTAGTAAAGAATTTAATTAAAGAAATTAAAATTATAATTTATGAAAAACAATCACAAGCGTCGATTTTAGGATGTAGATCATCTGATTCAGTTGAGAAAATAGGCTACTCCTAATAAGGGAGAGTATCTCTATGATTATAAACTATAAGAAGCACTAAAAAAGAGAGACACTTATTCAAAGGAAGAATTTAAATAAAAATTTAAGATTGATTTTGAAGATCTTCCAATCTCAACTAACACTTAAAGAGCATTAAAATAAAGAAAGTTTATTAAAATGACTGAAATATAAAGATGTGTTATCCCACATGCTTTAGCTGAGAGAGATATTTTAGGAGCATCTAAAACAGGTAGTGGAAAAACACTATCATATTTAATTCCTTTGATTGAGAATCTTTATGTGAATAAATGGACACCATTAGATGGATTAGGAGCATTGATTATTTTGCCAACAAGAGAATTAGCTATGCAAGTATTTGAAGTATTTAAATCACTTAATACATATCATATTTTATCAATGGCTTTATTGATTGGAGGAAAGAATTATCAATATGAAAGAGATAGGATTAGTGGAATGAATGTTATTATTTGTACTCCTGGGAGACTACTATAACATTTTGAGGAAAGTCCTGGATTTGATGCAAATAATCTAAAAGTATTAGTTTTGGATGAAGCTGATATGATGTTAGAATTAGGTTTTTGGGGACCATTAAAAGCAATTATGAATTATCTCCCAAAAGATAAATAGACTATGCTTTTCTCTGCCACACTCAATTAATCAATTCATTAATTATGTAAAATTTCATTGTAAAATCCCGAGAGTATTTTTTTGCATGAGAAACTTATTAATGATTCAACAAATTAATAAACAGAAAATGTAATTTCAACACCAAATAAATTATAATAATTTTATATTGTTACTCCTATAGATGAGAAAATTGATGTTTTGTTTTCTTTCTTAAAGACACATAATAAATAAAAAATTGTAATATTTGTATCTACATGTAAATAAGTGAGATATTTATTTGAAGTGTTTCGTAAATTAAAATTAGGAATGTAGTTATTTGAATTACATGGTAGATAAAAATAAGACAAGAGAACAGCTATATTTTTTACATTTTCTGAAAAGAAGGCAGCAGCATTGTTTACTACAAATATTGCTTCAAGAGGTTTAGACTTTCCTAAAGTTGATTGGGTTATTTAATTTGATTGTCCTGATGATCCATCTACTTATGTTCATAGAGTTGGAAGAACTGCCAGATATATAGCTGGAGGTTTCTCAATACTATTTTTATTACCTTCTGAATTAAAGTTTATTGAGAAAGTTAAATAAAAAGGAGTTGATATTAAATAGAAATTTTTGAATTCTAATAAACAATTAACAATTAAATAAACAATCTAAAGTTTGGTATCAGAAAACATAGAATTAAAATATTTAGCATAAAGAGCTTTTATTAGTTATGTTAGATCAATAGACATTAATGGTGATAAGGAAATATTTAAATTAAAAGAGATTTAAACCGATCTATTAGCTGAAAGCATGGGATTAGTTTAAGTTCCTATTCTATCAGTCTAATAATAAAATGAGTCAGATTAAGAAGATAAACCTGAAAAAAAATCTAAATTGCAAAAATTAAAAGAGAAAATTGAAATCAAAAAGTAAATGGCAGTAGAACAAAATAAACCTATTGAAGTTAAAAAAATGAAACAAATATAAAGAGAAAGTGGATTTGATAAATTTGAGGTTATGAAAGCTACTTTTGATTTTGATGGTGAATTTTTAAAGAGAAAACCTCAATAAGATATTGAAGAAGAAGAAGAAGATGTTGAACAACCTAAATTTGTGACTTCTAAAAGATAAATGAAAAAAGTTAAGGCTGATGGTATATTTGGAGGTAGAAATAAAGTATTTTTTGATAATGAAGGTATTTTTTATATATTAATATTAGGTAATTAAATTACAGCAGAAGAGAAAAGAAGATAAGAAATTCTAGAAGGATAATAAGAAGTTTTATAAAAAGATGAGGATAGAACCTTAAAATATGGACAAAAATTAATTGAACATGCTGAAGATGATAAAGCTAATGAGAAAGACAGAATTAAATAGAAAAGATTAAAGAAGAAAATAAGAATGCAAGAAGTTTAAGAAGAGTTTTGATTTTTTATTGTAATTAATATAATTAATTATAAAAATGAATATAATTAAGAACACTAATTCTTTCTACTAATTTTCAAAGGAATATTAAACCTATTTTAAAGATAAATCCATTGAATAGATTGAAAAACCTTAAAATCCAGTTACTTTAATGAATTCTTTCTTACGTAGTTCCTCCTTTGCCAAAAAATGTGCTCAACCTTTAGATTGGCCTTCTGATATAGATTTATCCAATATTAGAGAAGAATATTTCATCATTGATCCAACTCAGAGGTTTTAAAGAGAATGGAATGAAAAAAAGTTATTTTTTAAGCATAGATAAAGTCCTTTAAGAACAGAATCATTTAACAGATTTAGAGAAAATATTCGTTCTTTAAGCAAAACTTACAAATTTTAAAAAGATAATCTTTAGTATGATTAAACAGGGATTTTTCCTAGCTAAAGGAAGCTAGAACTATAAGAGATAGTGTAGGCATAAAAAGAATATAAAGATAAAAAAGAAAAATTTAATTTTTTAAACAAGCAACACCGTTTAATTGAAAATCTCCATCATGATGATATAATATAAAAATAAGTTAACTAAAGTACATAAAGTAGTTTATGTAGACTATTAGATCAATGAAAATAAAAATGAAACTATAAATTAAGAGAATAGAACGATAGCTAAGATAAATTCAGATATTGATATAACTGGAGATTGGGCTAGAAAACGAAAGTCTCCATTAAACAAATTAGATACATATCATAGAGTGATTTCTCAAGAAGATAATGAAAAAAGTAAGTTAGGAAAAGCTAAACCAAATAGAGTTAAGCAATTTGAAAGGAAAGGTAGAGATTATAACATAGTCAATTTTGCATGTAATTGAAATTTAAAATATATATACATTTTTTTTTATTGTTAATCCCATATCAATATTAAATTTGAAATGAAAATTTTTGAATAGAGTTTTGGCAAATAAGAAGGTTTTCAAAATACTGCTTAATTCTTTAATCCATTTAATGGAAAAAAGAATGAATAATTTTAAAAAAGAAAGCGGGAAAACTCTTTACCCTAACAGAATCTCGAGGCTATAAAATCAATATTATCTAAAACCAAAATACTTCAAAAAAATGTACACTGTAGAAAAATGACTATGTATTCAACAAATGATTACAAACAAGAGCATCAATACAGTCATCAAAGCACTAAATAAAGCACCCAATAAAGCACATAAAATTCTCAAGATTTTAGCAATAATATTCCTAAAATTCAAAATTTGAACATCAAACATTCACTTAATTCTTTTAGTATTTAAAACTACAAATCTAGTTATCATATTAGAATGCCCATACTAAAAGAATATAGTAGTAAGGCATCTCAAAAATTAGAAAATAATTCTGGACTTAGCAAAGTTTCTAATAGTTTAGAAGGGAAGAAATATATAATTAAAGTGAAGGATCCTTTTGAAGAAGTAAAATAATTACCTACAAAACCAGTAAGAAAATATTCTTCGAAATCTTTCGTAAATTAAAAAGCTCAAATTAAATTGGTAAATAGAATATTTTCTTCAAGATCAGACAGCTTATAAGAATGAATAAAATGATTAAATGAGTTTGAATTATATGTTTTTAAATAACTTAGTAATTTTATTGAATTTTTATATAATTCTACAAACTAAATTTTTGAAAGCAAATAATTTTAAAAAATTGCGCTTATTCAAATAGGATTAGGTGGAACTATTTATTTTGAGAAAGAAATAGATTCTTAATTAAAATTTTATTATTATTTTGTATAAAAATTAAATCGTTAAATTGTATGTATTAAAGTGCATCAAAAAGTGCCAAAAAATAAAGTAATACTGTAGGAAAAGTACTGATAATAATATATTCATATAGCCAAGTGATTCAAACATTGCCCGAAGAGTTTAAACGGAGGCAATTGATTTTGATGAAGTAGAATAAGAGATTCAAACATTTTAAGATATCTCCAATTTCAAGCTTCGAAATAAGCTCACATCATTTAATAAGCCAGCAAAGAAGCCTATCGTTAAAGATTTTAACATTTAATATCAACAGTGCCTAAAGAATGAGAACTAAATAAAGCCAATATCGGAAGCTGTTAAGAAATTTTAGAAACCTTAAGGAATAGATAAAATCAATACAAAATCTTTATTGATTCCATCTAAATCAACAAGGCAAGATTATTCTACATATACTTATTAAAATCTTAAAGTAATAGGAAGTGGTTCGTTTGGTACAGTCTATAAAGTAAATAACAATTAAAGATTTTAAGTCAAAAGTAAATGAAACAGGAGAAATAGTGGCTATTAAAAAAGTATTGTAGGATAAAAGATATAAAAATAGAGAACTCTTAATCCTCTAAGAGTTAAATCATCATAATGTAGTTAAATTAAAATACGCTTATTTCACACCTTCAGATAAAAAAGATGAGATGTATTTAAACGTTGTAATGGATTATTATCCAGAATCATTATATACTTATAATAAATCTTTTAGATAGGTATAGGCAAGAATGCCTGAAATATTAGTGAAGATTTATTCATATTAATTGTTAAGATCAATTTAGTAAGAGATCATAGAATAATTAGTTATATATCATTGTTATCCATATGCCATAGAGATATAAAACCACATAATATTTTAGTTAATCCTAATCATCATAAGCTTTAACTTTGTGATTTTGGGAGTGCCAAGAGATTAGTAAAAACAGAAACGAATATTTCTTATATATGTTCTAGATGTTACAGGGCCCCAGAGTTAATATTTGGAGCTGTCAATTATGATACATAAATAGACGTTTGGTCAGTTGGATGTGTAATAGCTGAATTATTCAATGGAGAACCTTTGTTTCTAGGTGATAGTGCAGTTGATTAGTTGATTGAAATCATTAAAGTTCTTGGAACTCCAAATAAGGTTTAAGTTTTGAGTATGAATGCAGATTATGATATGCAATCATACAAATTTCCTTTAATTAAAGCAAGAGAATGGAAAAAAGTATTAATTTTTATTTTTGTTACTTAGGTTATTAAAACCAATGATTCATTTGCTACTGATTTAGTTTCTAAATTGCTTGTATATTGTCCCAAAACTAGATTTACTCCTATTCAAGCATTATGTCATCCTTATTTTGATTAATTGAGAGATCTTCATTAAATGAAACAGCTATAAGAAATCTACAATTTTAATATTCAAGAATTATTTGAATTTAGCAACTGTAACTTATATCTAATAATCTTGATTAGTGGAAACTAATAAAATGACAAATGATGAAATTAAAAAGTTAATTCCTGATTGGGTCAGCTGCAACTCTACTAAAATTGTTAAGACAATAGGATGATTCATAATAATTACTATTTAACTTGAATAACATAATTTAAAATAAATTAATTAAGTCATTTATTTTTCAAGAAATTTCTAAATTCAGAAATGTTATATTAATGGTTGGCTCATTTTTGCTAATTACTAATTATTCCAATTATTAAAATAAACTTCTTCTTCATCTGCTTTCTCTTCAAAATATTGGTATTCTTATTGTTGTTCTTTCATTATAAATTCTAATTCTTTTTTATATACATTTTGACCAACAAGTTCCAAATATTCATTAGTATCTACATATTTTTTTTTGAATTTATCCTTTATTTTTTTTTCAAACTATTATTCCAATTTCTTAGTATATAAATTGGAATTTTTGGCTAAATTTTTTAAATATTAATACTATTTGGTATAACTGTTTCAACTTATTTATATGGATTATCAATAACTTTTGTATTAAAATTGCTCTAAATATCAGACAACACGAAATTTTATTATTAATTTAAATGTTCAGCATTTTAATCTCTCACATATCTATTAATTAATCTACTAGTCATAGGAATACTTTTAGATCTTTATGTGGTANAAACCACATAATATTTTAGTTAATCCTAATCATCATAAGCTTTAACTTTGTGATTTTGGGAGTGCCAAGAGATTAGTAAAAACAGAAACGAATATTTCTTATATATGTTCTAGATGTTACAGGGCCCCAGAGTTAATATTTGGAGCTGTCAATTATGATACATAAATAGACGTTTGGTCAGTTGGATGTGTAATAGCTGAATTATTCAATGGAGAACCTTTGTTTCTAGGTGATAGTGCAGTTGATTAGTTGATTGAAATCATTAAAGTTCTTGGAACTCCAAATAAGGTTTAAGTTTTGAGTATGAATGCAGATTATGATATGCAATCATACAAATTTCCTTTAATTAAAGCAAGAGAATGGAAAAAAGTATTAATTTTTATTTTTGTTACTTAGGTTATTAAAACCAATGATTCATTTGCTACTGATTTAGTTTCTAAATTGCTTGTATATTGTCCCAAAACTAGATTTACTCCTATTCAAGCATTATGTCATCCTTATTTTGATTAATTGAGAGATCTTCATTAAATGAAACAGCTATAAGAAATCTACAATTTTAATATTCAAGAATTATTTGAATTTAGCAACTGTAACTTATATCTAATAATCTTGATTAGTGGAAACTAATAAAATGACAAATGATGAAATTAAAAAGTTAATTCCTGATTGGGTCAGCTGCAACTCTACTAAAATTGTTAAGACAATAGGATGATTCATAATAATTACTATTTAACTTGAATAACATAATTTAAAATAAATTAATTAAGTCATTTATTTTTCAAGAAATTTCTAAATTCAGAAATGTTATATTAATGGTTGGCTCATTTTTGCTAATTACTAATTATTCCAATTATTAAAATAAACTTCTTCTTCATCTGCTTTCTCTTCAAAATATTGGTATTCTTATTGTTGTTCTTTCATTATAAATTCTAATTCTTTTTTATATACATTTTGACCAACAAGTTCCAAATATTCATTAGTATCTACATATTTTTTTTTGAATTTATCCTTTATTTTTTTTTCAAACTATTATTCCAATTTCTTAGTATATAAATTGGAATTTTTGGCTAAATTTTTTAAATATTAATACTATTTGGTATAACTGTTTCAACTTATTTATATGGATTATCAATAACTTTTGTATTAAAATTGCTCTAAATATCAGACAACACGAAATTTTATTATTAATTTAAATGTTCAGCATTTTAATCTCTCACATATCTATTAATTAATCTACTAGTCATAGGAATACTTTTAGATCTTTATGTGGTAATCAAAGAGAATTGAGGTCTTTCATTCTTACAATCATACCATCTTAATCTAAGATACCATAGTCTATCATTATGTTTCTCATCTTCATTCTTTTGAGATTCAATAATATTTAACTTTAAGACTCTATCCCTATAATTATCAGATCGAACCATTATAGTTTCATTAGGAGATCTTTCACAATTTGATGCAATTTAATTATTAACTAATTCCCATTTATCTTTCAATTAATCAAAAGATTCTAGAATTCTTTCATCTCTGCTAATTGCATTTTTGATATGAAGAGGTAATTTTTATTCTTGTTTAATCTTTTCTAATTTATCATTTTCAATTCTACGTTTAGCTTCAACCAACTTTACTAATGCATCTTATCTGGGTAACATTTTAAATTCTCCTCTAGGTTTTTTAGGAGTTTTTTTTGATTAACCCATTCCAGACATTTAAGATTAAGATTGTTATAATACTATAGGTTTTACAGAAGGAACATCATCCGAAAATGAATCATCTCCATCCTACTTTCTTTATTTGATTACAACCTTCTATCTATTTTTATTTCTCACTGCTAAAAATTGTTCAGCCTTACCTACAATAGACCATTTTACAATCTTTTCCTTTTTATCATCCTCATATCTTGGTCCAACTTAATTATCTTTGTATTTCTTTCTCTCCTCATTATTAACCTCTAATTATATAAATTTTATTTTCATACCATCAAAGATATTTCTTATTGTATTTAATGAATTAGGTTTCATATATAGAGGTTTATATGTACTTTATTAAAATCTACTTTCAAATTAAAAATCACTTCCAGTACCAGCTGTTGTAGTTGCAGGCCGTATACTGTCTTCATTAGATTTATAACCTAGATCTACTTTTTATGATAAAAACAATTTGCCCTTTAAACTCATTTTATAATATAATTTAATTAAAATATGGAAATTGATGAATATATTTATTCATTTTTTTATTAGAAACAAATCTTTCCTTTTCTCTTAAGCCAGAATTTTCTTACTTTCTTCTGTATTTAAAATGGTTCTTTTTAGTAAACTAGCTATTATTTGTTTTGCTTGTATTTAAATTTTTTTATCTCTCTTGATAAGTTAAGTGTCTAATCTATATCTAAGTAGAAATCTTAAATGAATTAAAGTATTCTATCATCTCTTTCGTTAATCAACCTTTTATTGGGAGTAGTTGTTTTATATCAAATAAAGTATTATTAAAATACTTAAAAATTTATAGAAATTAAGTAGGGGCAACTGAGACCTATCAAACATAACCAAAGAAATTTTAAGATGAGAATACTGAAAATAATAAAATATTCGCTCCATATAACCTTTTTATAAAGGAGAATTATATTTTGAATATTATAAACACATTCTTTATATCATATATAAAATTATATAAATTTTTTTAGCATTATTCTTGGCTGACTAATATTACTAAATAAAGAAATGAGAAATTATCATACATAAAAAAATAATTAATGATGTTTATGAGATGAAAGTTACGAAATTTTATTAAAAATTGTAAACATAATTTAGAATAATCTCAATTTAAGAAAAAAATAAATGATTATATGGTTGTAATAATAATGTTGAGAGAGGAAGAGGCTTGATAACCGATTAAAGAACAAGAGATTTAGAATTTAAGATAAAAAAGTTATAGTAATTTATTGATTATAATTTTAGTTTTGTTTTAGTTTAATCTGATGATGTTTTTTTTGATTCTTAAAATGCAATTTATTTATGATGTAATAAATAAATTAATGATCAACTAAGTGATTTTGGTATCATTCTTGGTCTTAACAAAGGGAGTGGGATTATTTGAGTAATATTATCCATTAGCCGATGAGATAGCAAATGCTATGTCTTTATAATAAAAAATTGGACAAACATTGTAAATAGATATTACAAGTTTCAATGATGAATAAGGTAATACTCATTATGAATAAATATCTTAACATTTTTTGGGTTCAATATTAGTAGGTGGTAATGGATGTCCAGATGGTAGAGGAAATATAATAGTTTCTGAGAATTGTTTTGCTGCAACAAATGCTAATTGGAGAGACGTAGCATAAAGAAGCTTGAAATAGAAAGTGATTGTTAATGTTCCAGGACATGGTGAAACTTAAATAAATTTATTATTGGGTACAGATGCAGTTCATGGAAATTAACATTCTGTAGGAGCAGTTCTTTTTCCTCATAATATCGGTTTGGCTGCAAGTCACAATGTAGAAAATTATATAAAGGCAGCTTATTGGACTAAGAAGAGCATTTTAGATTGTGGTTTTAATTTTGCATTTGCTCCAACTGTAGCAGTATCTCATAATCCAAAATGGGGAAGATTTTATGAAACTCAAGGAGCTGATCCTAAATTTATAAAAGAAATAGGTAGAGCGTATATAAAGGAATTATAGGATGATGATGGATAGAAAATAAATGGAGTTTTGGGTTCAACTAAGCATTATTTTGGTGATGGTGCAACATACAATGGATATGATGAAGGTAATTGCAGAGTTGAAAATTTCGAAGTTTTTTATAACAATAATGTTTAAGGATATATTGGTGCTTTAGAGGCAAATACAGGAACTATAATGGTTAGTTATAGTGCTATAAATGAATTACCTATGAGCATTAGTGATNATTAAAATACTTAAAAATTTATAGAAATTAAGTAGGGGCAACTGAGACCTATCAAACATAACCAAAGAAATTTTAAGATGAGAATACTGAAAATAATAAAATATTCGCTCCATATAACCTTTTTATAAAGGAGAATTATATTTTGAATATTATAAACACATTCTTTATATCATATATAAAATTATATAAATTTTTTTAGCATTATTCTTGGCTGACTAATATTACTAAATAAAGAAATGAGAAATTATCATACATAAAAAAATAATTAATGATGTTTATGAGATGAAAGTTACGAAATTTTATTAAAAATTGTAAACATAATTTAGAATAATCTCAATTTAAGAAAAAAATAAATGATTATATGGTTGTAATAATAATGTTGAGAGAGGAAGAGGCTTGATAACCGATTAAAGAACAAGAGATTTAGAATTTAAGATAAAAAAGTTATAGTAATTTATTGATTATAATTTTAGTTTTGTTTTAGTTTAATCTGATGATGTTTTTTTTGATTCTTAAAATGCAATTTATTTATGATGTAATAAATAAATTAATGATCAACTAAGTGATTTTGGTATCATTCTTGGTCTTAACAAAGGGAGTGGGATTATTTGAGTAATATTATCCATTAGCCGATGAGATAGCAAATGCTATGTCTTTATAATAAAAAATTGGACAAACATTGTAAATAGATATTACAAGTTTCAATGATGAATAAGGTAATACTCATTATGAATAAATATCTTAACATTTTTTGGGTTCAATATTAGTAGGTGGTAATGGATGTCCAGATGGTAGAGGAAATATAATAGTTTCTGAGAATTGTTTTGCTGCAACAAATGCTAATTGGAGAGACGTAGCATAAAGAAGCTTGAAATAGAAAGTGATTGTTAATGTTCCAGGACATGGTGAAACTTAAATAAATTTATTATTGGGTACAGATGCAGTTCATGGAAATTAACATTCTGTAGGAGCAGTTCTTTTTCCTCATAATATCGGTTTGGCTGCAAGTCACAATGTAGAAAATTATATAAAGGCAGCTTATTGGACTAAGAAGAGCATTTTAGATTGTGGTTTTAATTTTGCATTTGCTCCAACTGTAGCAGTATCTCATAATCCAAAATGGGGAAGATTTTATGAAACTCAAGGAGCTGATCCTAAATTTATTAAAGAAATAGGTAGAGCGTATATAAAGGAATTATAGGATGATGATGGATAGAAAATAAATGGAGTTTTGGGTTCAACTAAGCATTATTTTGGTGATGGTGCAACATACAATGGATATGATGAAGGTAATTGCAGAGTTGAAAATTTCGAAGTTTTTTATAACAATAATGTTTAAGGATATATTGGTGCTTTAGAGGCAAATACAGGAACTATAATGGTTAGTTATAGTGCTATAAATGAATTACCTATGAGCATTAGTGATTTAATCAATGTAGATTTGAAATAAAAATATAAATTTGATGGATTTATAATTAGTGATTATAATGCTGCAATAAAAGTTGCATTCTAAGGTTTACCTACAACCCATACTAAAATGTCAATTGAAGATGCATATACAAAATCATTTAATTCAGGTATGGATATGTAAATGGTTGATGGTGCAGTGGGATGGTATGAAGAAGTTATGAATACTATCATAGGATAAGGTAGAATTTCAACTGAAAGATTAAATGATGCAGTCAAAAGAATTTTAGCTGTTAAATTAGCTATGAATTTAATTAATGTACCTGAAACTTTAGCCAAGAAATATAATTACACTTAAGAAAAGAAAGAAGAGAAAGTTTAAAAAGAATAGTTATCATCTTAAAATGATAATGATGTAGAACATAATGATGCAGAATATTATGATGCTTTAAGATCAGCAAAAGAGTCATTAGTCTTATTGAAAAATAAATAAAATATATTACCAATTAATAAATCTAAGATTACTAATGTAATATTATTAGGAGAAAGATTTTGGTCATTTAAAGGAGAATTCAAGAGAATATTCCAAGACTTTGATAATATTGGTGCTTAGAATGGTGGTTGGACAATAAGATGGTAAGGATATAATGGGAATGATTATTGGCAAAATGATTTAAAAGTATCTTCAAAGGCTTCATCAATACTTGATGCTTTAAAAAGTAGATTTAGTTCTGCTAATATTTATTATGTTAAATATTCTGACCCTACTAATTTGTTTTTGATAAATGAATAAAGAAGCAATTTCAGAAATTAAATTATAAATAATTAAGATTAATTTAATAGAGAGAATACATTGATCATTAATACTTTAGCTGAGAATCCATATGCTGAATTTATGGGAGACATTGATTGTGAATATTGCAAGAATGAAGATAAATATGGATGTATTTATAATAATTGGCTTAACCAATACTTACCTGATGAACAACCTACAACATTAGAAATTAATCTTGGAGATTTTGAAAAATAAGTATTTTTATAATAATTATATATTTTAGATAATCAATATTATAAGATAAAAAGATGTTGATATACCAGTTGTCTCAGTGTTATTTAGTGGTAGACCTATGATTATTACTAATCCACTTTAAGTGAGTTCAGCCTTTGTAGCAGCTTGGTGGCCAGGAACCGCTGGTGGTGAAGCTGTTGTGCAAGCACTTTTTGGAGAATATTTATTCAAAGCTTAAGGTAAACTTAATACACTTCCTGTTCCATGGATGAGAAATATGTAATAGATCTCGAACTACCCCTTCTATTAAAATGATGTACCATAGATCGAAGATCCTCTCTTTGAAGAAGGATTTGGATTAGAAACTAGAACATAAAATATTTAATGAGAGCTTATATTAATACATATAAACAGAAAACTAATCATTCATTCATTTTTTCATTAATATTTCATTCTTGCTAATCATTTGAAAAAATCTCCAAAGTTGAATATTCACTACTATTTAAGAAGTTACAATCTTTTATAAAATCTTGTATATCTCCACCATTTTATTAATATGAGTAATCAAAATAAAAATTAACTAAAACTCTAACTATCGATTAAAAAAAATAGTTATAGTTGATTCTGAAAATATTACTAAACTTTAATTAACTTAAATAAAACATAGCAAATTACCCAATAAGATTTTCATAATGGTATTGTTGATAAAAAAAAGATTCATTTTCATTAATTCACTAATTCATGGCAAAATTACATCAGATACTTTTTATTATGTGCATCAAAATCATTAAATATTTAAAGCTATTAAATAAATACAATCTATTTTTATTAATAATGTTAGAAGAAAAATTTATAAAATAATAACTGATGCTTTATTTTTGAAGATAACATAAAATTGTAATAATTAGAATTAAAATTATAGATTTATACTGAACAAAATCTTGCTAAGTTAATATCAGGCAATTTGAAAAACTTCATCTCTAAGTTGATTAAAATTTTTTTTGTCATAATTTTAAAAGTCTTCTTAATAATCAAGGTCTAAGTTAGTTTAAGATCTAATATTTTTAGAGCATTTTACTCCACTGAATTATTATTTATGTTAATTTGCTTTTAATTTTAATTTTTTTATTGAGATAAATGAAACTTCGATTTTGTAGTTTATAGAAACGGTTTATTTTGATCAGCATAATTTTCAAGTTCAGTTCTACTTTTAACATATCTATTTCTTATTGATTCAAATTCCTTTTTGATGTTTTCTTGGTTAACTAACTTCACTTAAATTGGAATGCTCTGTTATTTTTTATAGAACTACAAACTGGCTTAAAATTATGATTTGAAAATCCTATTTTTAAACTTTATTATAGGAAATGACGCCTAGAGAAATTTAAAATTTATATACTTTATTTTCATTTTAATCATGAGGAGCAAAGTAATTGTTATTATGATTTCTTGTAGTTGTTGATCCATCTTTTTGAGATTGAGGGTTCTTTTTATGATTTGGAAGGATTAATTTAATTACCTTTGGATCTAATGATCTATTTGGCAATTATTCAATATTTTAAATTGATAATGAATATGACAATATCTAGTTTTAATTGATTTACGGTTTATGTTTTATTCTTATTTTTCTCATTTGCGTTTAACAAGTATTAGAATTAGAAGGAGTTCTTATGAATTCATGCTTATATTATTTTAATTATAAAAAACTTCTATCATCTAATTTTCTTGTTGAATCCAATTTTTTTTAAGATTATTATTTTCTTGATAATCCAAATACATCAAACCTCTTTAATCTATCATCCATTATAATTATTATATTTTTTAATATATTTTGAAATTCATTTGGTTTATGAGTGTAAGCCATTTAAATAATAATTACTAGATTGGAAAAAGTTCTTATTCATTTCGTATAAGAGATAACTATTAGATTCAATGTAAAAATGTATTAACCATACAATAAATTAAATGTATAATTATTTTTTTAATTTTGTACTAGATCTATAGTTTTAGTTATTTTTATTTTAGTATTTTTTTGCTTTTTATTTACTTTGAATAAAATTTATGCATTTTAATACAGATTAATTCATTAAGTTATTTGAAATTTATTTTAAAAGTCTTGAAAGATTGAAGAACTATGGAGAAAGACCAATTTAAATAATTTTTTAAAAGAGTGCCTTTGAGTTAATGGATAGGTACAAAGAATAGTAACTCTAAAAAGAAGTGAAATGAATAAAATTTTTTTATAATTTATATGTTGAGATAATAGATTTTTAATAACTGATATTATTTTAGACTTGTAAACTCATAATCAGTATTAGTTATTCTCATAAATCATTATTTCTCAATGCAAAATGAATCTGAATATTTTGGAGAATATATATTTTTTGGATAATAGTTTAATTAATTAATTTTTGAGGTTTAAGAACTCACGGAATTCCTAAATTTATAATAAAAATAAAATAAAAAGAAAAACCATTTTTATGGGTCACTTATCTTCATTACTTAGAAAAAATTGGATTTTATGGAAAAGAAGTTGGGTTTGCTCTTTACTTGAATTGGTAATACCATTGTTTTTGATACTTGCATTAGGAGGAATAAGGTAATTCTTTATTAAATGTAAGGTCGGCTGTTGAAAAAGAGGATGTTTCAGAGGCTAACTTTTATGATCCTAAAAATTTGAAAGATTGGAAGACTCCACCCTTTTTGGTTTAAATATAACCTTATATAAATGAATCATAAATTGAGGAAAAATTAGTAAAAGCTGGTCTAAGAAATATTAGTCTTGATATATCAGAAAATCTGAAGGCATTGAATACTACAGCAAGACTTCGTTTGTTACCACCTATGAAGTAATAGATAAAAATTATGTTAGGAACTGTATAGATAATTATAGATAGGATTAGAAAAGATTTTGGAGAAATGGTGAGGTAGCATTAGGTCCAAGTGCTGATCATCCAATCGTATAGGAACTTACATAAATTTTTATTAGTAAAACTTTATATATTATTAATAGAGTATTATCACTATAATGTTAAGATTTATAAGAGTAGTAAGGAACTGGATGATTATACAACATCTGATAAATATGNTGTATAATTATTTTTTTAATTTTGTACTAGATCTATAGTTTTAGTTATTTTTATTTTAGTATTTTTTTGCTTTTTATTTACTTTGAATAAAATTTATGCATTTTAATACAGATTAATTCATTAAGTTATTTGAAATTTATTTTAAAAGTCTTGAAAGATTGAAGAACTATGGAGAAAGACCAATTTAAATAATTTTTTAAAAGAGTGCCTTTGAGTTAATGGATAGGTACAAAGAATAGTAACTCTAAAAAGAAGTGAAATGAATAAAATTTTTTTATAATTTATATGTTGAGATAATAGATTTTTAATAACTGATATTATTTTAGACTTGTAAACTCATAATCAGTATTAGTTATTCTCATAAATCATTATTTCTCAATGCAAAATGAATCTGAATATTTTGGAGAATATATATTTTTTGGATAATAGTTTAATTAATTAATTTTTGAGGTTTAAGAACTCACGGAATTCCTAAATTTATAATAAAAATAAAATAAAAAGAAAAACCATTTTTATGGGTCACTTATCTTCATTACTTAGAAAAAATTGGATTTTATGGAAAAGAAGTTGGGTTTGCTCTTTACTTGAATTGGTAATACCATTGTTTTTGATACTTGCATTAGGAGGAATAAGGTAATTCTTTATTAAATGTAAGGTCGGCTGTTGAAAAAGAGGATGTTTCAGAGGCTAACTTTTATGATCCTAAAAATTTGAAAGATTGGAAGACTCCACCCTTTTTGGTTTAAATATAACCTTATATAAATGAATCATAAATTGAGGAAAAATTAGTAAAAGCTGGTCTAAGAAATATTAGTCTTGATATATCAGAAAATCTGAAGGCATTGAATACTACAGCAAGACTTCGTTTGTTACCACCTATGAAGTAATAGATAAAAATTATGTTAGGAACTGTATAGATAATTATAGATAGGATTAGAAAAGATTTTGGAGAAATGGTGAGGTAGCATTAGGTCCAAGTGCTGATCATCCAATCGTATAGGAACTTACATAAATTTTTATTAGTAAAACTTTATATATTATTAATAGAGTATTATCACTATAATGTTAAGATTTATAAGAGTAGTAAGGAACTGGATGATTATACAACATCTGATAAATATGGAGATCCAAATTATCCAAGAGTTTGTTTTGGTGTTATATTTAATGAATCTAAAACAAATGTTTATGATTATGAATTAAGATTCAACTCAAGTGGTATGATTAATAATGAAGTACCTCCTACAAACTTTGTTGAAATAGATCCTATTAAATATGAAGATTTAGAAAAATCTGATTCATATTTAAAATCTGGAATGCTTACTGTTTAAAACTTCATCGATAATATAATCATAAGAAGAGAAGTAGCCACAGATGCTCAGATCACTCCAACTTACTCTTTTAGTATATTATAATCTAATTATTTAAGTTCACAGAAGAGAAGGAGTGATTGATGATTTTGCTTAATTTTTAAGAGGAGGATTTGGTGTATATTTGATATTGCCATTGATGATTATATATTTAAGAATGACTTATGGTATCATTTATGAAAAAGAGAAAAAGCTTAGAGAGGGAATGAAAATGATGGGTTTGAACAACACATCTTTTTATCTGTCTTGGATAATTTAATATTTTATCATTTACACATTGATTTCAATATTGGCCACCCTTTTATTGAAAGGTTTGGTCTTTAGAAACACAGATGGATTTATACTATTTATTAATTATTGGCTCTTTTGTTTGGTACTAATTTTCTAATCAATGTTCATCACGTATTTATAATTATTAAATTTAGTGTATTTTTTACTAGAGCTTTATTTGGATTGATTGTAGCTATAGTTTGGTATTTGCTAATGTACATGGTTATAAGTTTAGTTGGAAGTGGATAAAATCTAGTACCTGAAGCAACTTATTGGGGAGCATCAGTATCTAGTCATGCAGGAATGTCATTTGCTTTTGATGTTATGATTTTATTTGAAGCTCAAGGAAGAGGAGTATCAATGTCTACAATTGGAACAAAGATTGAAAACTATGCTGTTAATATGGCATTATCTATGCATATACTAAATATCTTCTTTTATTTGATTATGGCAATTTATTTAGATCTCGTATTTCCAAATGAATGGGGAAAGAAATTACATCCTTTGTTTTGCATTCCTTATTTTAATAAACCACATAGAAATCAAGAACTTTTGAGAAGAAAATCTTCACAAATTCATTAAGAAAGATATGAAGAAGTTGAATAAGCATTAAAAGATTAAGAAACTAGAAAAGAGGTTTTACAAATATAAAATTTAACTAAAATATATCCAAGTGGTAAATAGGCTGTAAGTAATGTTAATTTAACAATGTATGTTGGATAGATTTATGCATTACTTGGACATAATGGAGCAGGTAAAACAACTACTATTTCAATGTTAACTGGATTATTAGATATTACTTAAGGATAAGCAACAGTTTTTGGATTAGATGTTGAAACATAAATTGAAGAGATTAGATCATTTATGGGTGTATGTCCATAACATGATATATTATTTGATAATTTAACAGTTAAAGAACATTTAGAAATGTTTGCTACATTTAAGGGAATGAAACCTGAAGAGATTCCAGCAGCTGTAAGAAGAATGATTGAAGATGTAGATTTATTAGAGAAAACAGATTATTTAAGTAAGAATTTATCAGGAGGATAAAAGAGAAGATTATCAGTAGCTATGGCATTTATAGGAAATTCTAAATTAATTTATTTAGATGAACCAACATCAGGTATGGATACGAGTGCAAGAAGATATATATGGGAAATGTTGAAAAATTATAAAGAAGATAGAATAATAGTATTAACAACTCATTTTATGGATGAAGCTGATTTCTTAGGTGATAGAATAGGTATAATGGGAGAAGGTAAATTATAATGTTCAGGTAGTAGTGTCTTTTTAAAAAATTAATTTGGAAATGGATATAATTTAACTGTTGTAAAAGAGAGTACTTTGGCAGAATCAGATCCAATAATTGAATTGATTTAAAAGGTATGTCCAGAAGCTGTGTTGATTTCCAAAGTATCAGCAGAGATTCTATTGTAATTACCATTATAAGCAATTTAGAAATTCCCTCAACTTTTTGGTGAATTGGATAAAAATCTTAAAAACTTACATATTTAAAGTTATGGAATCAGTATTACAACATTAGAAGAAGTATTTTTAAAAGTGGCTCAAATAGGAGCAGGCCATCATTAAGTTAATGAACATATGGAGAAGGAAGATTAGAATTAGGCAGCTATGTAGATAGATGATTTTGATATCAATTAAATAAGAATAATTAGTTCTACTTAATTGTTTTTGAATCACACTTTAGCTTTAATTATAAAGAGATCTCGTTATTTCAAAAGAGATCTTAGAAGTTTATGTTGTGAAATTTTATTGCCTTGTTTAGTGGTCTTATTAGGTTTGATTTTAATGACTATTGAATTTATTACTCAACCAGAAGTTGTATTATTAACACCACCTTCTAAATGTTATTCAACTAATATAACCTATCTATGGGGAGGCATAAATGATCAAAATTTATTTAACAATATTTAAATATAAATGTATGATGAAAAATAATAAGTATTTGGAGATGCCTCTTTGAGTAACTTAGGTAAAATAGATCAAAATTACTTTGATACAGCTGATCTAAGAACAAATATTGGTTGGTATTATTTAACATCAAATACAAATAATAATTTCTAATATTACATGTTTATTAATACTATTTTCAGAGAAGGTCCTTTAGTCATGCTTAATTAAATGAATTAAGCTATACTCAAATAATTAAAGGGTGATGATTATGCTATTACAGTAACGAATTCTCCACTAAAAAGAACATTTGAAGAATTGTAAACTTAAAATACAATATCTGGGTTTTTGGCAGCTTTAGTATTTTCTATGGGTATGGCATTCATCCCTGCCTCAATCATATCATATATTGTAAAAGAGAGAGAAATCAATTTAAAACATCAGCAATTAGTTTCTGGAGTTTCTGTCAAAGCTTATTGGTTTAGTAATTGGTTGATGGATGTTGGTAAACACATTGTACCTTCTGTGGTTTGTTGTTTATTGATTCTTGCATTTGATATTAATGCAATGATTGAAGATGAAAATTATGGGTTTTCTTGGCTCATTTTCTTTTTATATGGTTGGGCAATTATACCATTTTGCTATTTATTTAGTTTTGTTTTTAGATAACAAGGTAATGCTATGCTTATAAGTTTCTTTTTACATTTAGTTGTTGGATCAATCATAAGTTTAGTAGTTTATATTCTGAGATTGATTTCCTCAACTAGAGATATTGCAAAAATATTATAATGGATCTTTAGATTTATACCATCATTTTCTTTTGCTTATGGAATAGTCAATTCATGCTCAAAAGCTACTTATAAAGTCCTTGAAGGATGGACTGAAACTAAAAGTACATATGATATTGAGGTTGGAGGTGCAGATCTTATATTCTTAGCATTTACTGGTGTTTTATATGTCATTTTAGTTTTCATTATTGAATATTTTGAAGATAATGGTTAATTATAAAAATTAGGATCAAGTGAATAAAGCATTCCTTATATTTAAAAACCTTTAGATGATGATGTTGCTAGAGAAAATTAACTTTGTGAAACCTACCAACCTAATGAAAAAGCTATTCTTGTTAAAAAACTAAGAAAAGTTTTTATGTTAGGAGAAGGAAAACATAAAGTGGCTGTTGATTAAGTTTCATTTGCTATTGATTAAGGAGAAGTATTTGGTTTACTTGGAGTTAATGGAGCTGGTAAAACTACTACTTTTAAAATATTATCAGGAGAATTAAAACCTACATATGGAGAAGCATATATAGCTGGAAAAAGTGTTATTGATGATTTAGAAGCAGCAAGAGTTAATATTGGTTATTGTCCATAATTTGATGCTTTATTAGATAATATAACTGTTAGGGAACATATTGAATTATTTTCTGATATCAAAGGAATTCCTTATTTCAAAAAAGAAGATTTGGTTGAAAAAAAACTGGCAGAAATGGATTTGAAGAGATTTGAAAATATTTAAGCTGGACAATTATCTGGAGGAAATAAAAGAAAGTTATCTGTTGCTATTGCAATGATAGGAAATCCTCCTATTGTATTTTTAGATGAACCATCTACTGGTATGGATCCTGAAGCTAGAAGGTTTATGTGGAATGTTATTTCAAGAATTGCTACTTAAAGAAAATAAAGTACAATTATTCTTACAACTCATTCAATGGAAGAAGCTGAAGCATTATCTACTAAAATTGCTATTTAAGTTAATGGTAATTTAAGATGCTTAGGATCAGTATAGCATATCAAAAATAAATTTGGAAAAGGTTATGAAATTGAAACCAAATTAGAAAAACCAACCTCTAATGAAATCAATGGATTGTTATCTAAAATGTAATTACCTCCAAGTTCTAGATTAGATTAATAAAAATCAATAGAAATTCTAACATTATTAGGATAATAAAATTTAGAATAAGAAATTAACATGAGAGGTGCTGGCTCACATATTTATAATGATTTAAGAAAACCAAATGGTCTCGCCATTGAAACTTTAGCAGAATTTATTATTGTTGAAGGAATGGGTCGAGTTCTTATGGATTTCATTGTTAAATCTTATGGATAATTTGAAATTATTGAACACTTTTAAACATTTTATAGATTCAGACTTATGGGATCAGTAACTGTAGGAGGTTTATTTGAAGGCTTTGAAAAAAATGTAATTATTATTTTCTATTTTTTAGAAAAAAGCATTAAGAATTTCTCAATATTCCATTAAACAAGCTTCAATTGAATAAATCTTTAACAACTTTGCTATCTAGGATCATTTAGAAAACTAATAATAGTAAAATCAATAAGTTATCTAAATTTAAATTCCTCCTAACCAATAAGAAATGTAGAATCTAAGAAAATGATTAATTTAAATTAAAAAATAATTGTTATAATTTATTAAATAAAAAGCTTAAAATTCAAATCAATGGGTTTTCAAAATTTGTATCAGCATTTTATAATAGATTAAATAATTTAATATATTTTGCACAATCCCATTTTGTTTAAAAGTAAAATAGATAATCTTAATCTGCTTTTTTAGAATTTCCTTCTAAATTCATTATTTATAAATCCATAACTTTCAAACCTTCATTAATTTCATCTTAATGTTCCTAAAATTCTTATCTTTGTTCTTCTGTCATATTTGTATTAGCAGCCTGCTGTTACATAGAACATGTAGATTCTCGAATCTTTTGTAATATAAATATACTTTATTACTTATTATCCTTATACATGTAAATGAATCTTATAATTCTTCTGAGTAACTTAAGTCTACAAAAAGTCTTAATTAACTTAAACACCAACAATTTCAAGAACAATAAAATAAGTATTATAAACTAATAACAAACAATTTTTGAATCTTGTATAACCTTCAAGCTTTTTAAAATCAATTATTGTTTCATGAATAGGAATTTAATTAACAAAAGGGTTATAAATATCTCTGTATGTAAATAAATGTAACATAACCATTTAAGCAACCCAGGCTTTGATACCATTGTTAACAGTTTCAGATAATTTAGCGGAATCAAATCTTTAACATAAATTACCAAATAATTATTTTAAGCTCTGTCCTTTTTAGATAAATAGTATTCCCAATATTTAAGCTAGATTAACAAATAAGTAATATTATTATTTCTATAAGGAATCCTCGCTTTAAAATAAACTTTGCATAGATTACAATTTCTTATCTAATTTTTACATACATTAGGTTAATTCATCAAAAAAGTTCTAAGCCCCAATTTATTTATAAATTTTTCTTATAGCTGAAAAAATTTATGTATATTCATCCAAACGAATTTCAACTACACACATTAACATTTATTTAAATACTATTTAAAGAGTTTTGAAAATACTATTGATTAATTTCAACTATTCCAATAATTACCTAAAAAAATTTAATATATTGATAATACTTTTTATTTAATGATTGAATGATTTCTTTAAAGTCACTCACAATTATTTATATAGTTTTATTAATTAAATAACATGTTTCCATATATTCTTCTGGTTTTGGGGCAGAGAATAAAGGTTTTTTTTTTAATTATTTTTATTTAACATCAATTTCTTTTATTTATTTTTTTATGACTGTTAACTTTGGTTCTAAAACAGCAGGAAGTTCATTACTTTATCTAAGTTGTTTAATGATTTCTTCTTATACAAATTTTAGAAAATTAAAGGAATTATCACTATTAAAAAAGAATATCATATGTCTTCCAATTAATCGATAGATTTTAAATAATTTAATTGAGACACATGAATTGTACCAATCTGATGCAGCACACAATTTAATATATCCAATTAATTTTTCTTTTTATTAAATTTCAGTTAAAGCATTGCATAATATTGATGCTTCTGGAGCAAATATTATTGAAATGTAACAAGAATAAAGAAAGGCACTGGTAATTAATGCAATTTTAGTTTTGTGACTACGAGAAAGTGACATATATTCATAAAATTATTATTATTATTCCTCACCAAAAGATTTAAGATCAACCATACTATTAGCCAAAATCTTCTTCTATTAAACAACTTCAAAAAATTATGATGAAAATCTTGAAATATTTAAATCTTAATTTTAAGGATATCCAACCAATTTACTAACAATTGCATGTTTACTTAAACTTGAAGTTACAACTTTAGACTAATATTCATTACCTTCTTGTTGATATATTGAATCTAAAGAAATCGTTTTTTCTTCTAAATCTAAATGTACATTTTGAATTAATGGCTATAAACAAGCAAGTAGTCTGTCTACTCCATTTTAAGATGAAAATATAGTATGTTAGACTTCAAAAGCACTTATTAAATCATCAATATAATCTAAATTTTTATAATTAGGAAATTTTTAGATTTTCCAATTATCCCATTGTTCCTAACATTGTTAATGTAAATTTCTTTTGTAGTGACTTAAAATATCATCTGCAGATTAACTATTATCATAATCATATTCTTCAGCAATAGTAACTCTTGGTCCCTTATGTTTCTTAGATTACATTAAATCTTTTTAAGCTTAAATCTCTTTTTCTATTTCTGCTCTTGTTTTAGTTAATGATTAAATAGAACTATATTTTTAAAAGTTCAAAATGCTACTTATTTGCATCAAAACTCTAAAGAAATTTAAATGAGTTATATTTATCCCAAAATCAGCTAAATTATATAAATTCTTCATTACATTCAATAGATTGAAATAATGGTTAGACAACAAGACAAATTGATTCTATAGATAAAGGTGTTTTAACATCTGTTCCTAACTAATCTTCTAATCTTAAGGCTTCACCAATTTCAAAGAGAGCTTTTTAATTAAAGAAATTATTTCTTAGTTATTAAGAATAAAGATATTGACTCAACAAATAAACACAAGAAGCACTTAAAGCTATTTTTTATCTTGTTTAGTTTTCATCTCCTCTAGTATCTCTACTCATATTTGTTCGCAAACTAATTTAACTATTTTTTCTTACATTTTATAAGAAACTACGCATAAATTTTAAGAAGATGTATTTTATCTGAATTGATAAGAAACTGGATTTGTATTTGATGAAACTATATTACAAAATATCATTAACAAACAAGAAATTTCCTAAAATTACTTAATTATCGTACTTCTTCTCCTTATCCATCTGATAATAATTATTAAAGTTTCTCTAAAATCTTTTGCATATTTTTTAAATCCTCAAATTCCCATTTACGACTTGGAATATTTGATAATAAATATGTTGTAACAATTCTGATTTCTTCTACTGGTGCTTCTAAACAAGATAAAATTATAGATTTATAATTCCATTACTCTAAACTTTTCAATTTGTCTTAGAATTTTTAACAATCATTTGGATCTGAAGCTTTTTTCTAAATACATTCAAATACTTTTAATATTTAAAGTACAGCATATTATAATTCTAAAGTTGGCATATTTGCAAGAGAATGTTCAGCAGATATTTAAATATTTCCATATACTCTAGCCATTAAAATAAAGTCACTATATAAATTCTTTTATAATAATAACAAAGTTGTATTAAAATTTTCAGTATTTGCAATTATTGAACCTAAATAAAGAGTACAAACTTGACTCTCTAATATTGTTACTAAAAATTAGCAAAGACTTCCATAAATATATGGGTCTAATTTCTTTATGGTTAATAATTTTAAGACTTAGAAAAAAATTATTTTTTCTTCTTTTTTTTCTGCCTTAGGCTTTTCATTTTAACTAGCCAGAAGTTCCTTTTCTTTTTTTTTATTTTAATCATTAAGTTCTTAATCTGATTATATTTTAGTATAAGATGGATTATCTACTAAAATTTTACCATATGCTCTAATTAGTGAACCTAATTTCTTATTCATTATTTAACATTACTCTTAAGTTTTAACAGCTTCAGAATTAGCAAAATGATACCTATCAGATTCTAATTCATCAATCATCTTACTAATTTCTTTTGAAATTTTTTCTGAATATTATTCTTTTAAGTTAGGATTAGATTTTTTGAGAAATCTATTTAAGGAGCTGATCATCTCAAAAACAAATACTATAATTTTATTTTTTGTAAAAATTTCATCTGGTTTTGCCTTCTTTGCTTTATTTTCTTCGGGTTTTTCCTTTTTTGCTGTAGTTTCATCTGGTTTTGTCTTTTTTCCTACATTTTCATCTGGTTTTGCCTTTTTTCCTTAATCAAAACAAAAACTTAGAATATCCATTACTCCATCCATAGTGATAAATTCTTCTAATTAAGTTGCAAAAGATTCAGCAACAAAACACTTACTCATCAATTGTAAAGTGCATTCTACTGATTAATCAATTTTTGATTTATCATCCTTAAAAATTGCAAAAATTTATTCAAGCCATCTACCAAATAGAATACATTATTAATCTGTCATCCAATCACCTAATTTAATTTCTGATGCAAAATCAGTCAAACCTTTAAGTAAACAAATAGGAATTGTAAGAAAACTTTTTTATTCTAAATTTGTTAAGATATTCTTTTATATAGTTTTTTTTAGCAATTATTTCAAATCAGGATTGTTTTTATATAGAATTTTTAAAGTTTTTAAACAAGACTCACAAAGAGTTTCGTCTTCAGGTTCATTTATTGTTACTAAATTTGTTAAAGCCATAATGATAATCTTTTGAACAGGTTTTTAATTTTCTACTAGTAAGGTGCAATTAGACAAGAATTAATTGATCTTTTCATGAATTTGATTTTTTTAGAACCTATTATAAAAATATAATTTACTAAATTGTATTATTAAAATGTTTTGACCATTTAGAGGGATCTGATATAACATATGATATTTTAAGTATTAAATCTGTACAAAGAGTTGCTGATTTATTGGGATTATTGAGACATTATTCTGTTAAATGAATAAATAAATCCAGATATTTTACATCTTAATTCTCTTATCCTACTTAATCAAAAACAGAAACATTCATTTCTCTTGGATCTTCTTATAATACATCTTTAATTATTTCAACATTCTTATTAGCTATGATCACATTTTTTATAGCTGAAGCTAATTTAGAATCTCCAATTTTCATACTTTATTATTTATATTTTTAAATATTAAAATGAATTATCATTTTTTTTTTAATTCATTAACTTTTCTCTCTTAATCAATGGTCTCTTCAAGAACTATCTAATCATCCTTTGTTACTATCCAATCATAATTTTTATAATAATAATGATATGGTACTCCTGGAGGATGTAATATATAACTTGCTTACATATATGTCAACACAGTGTCACCCCCTTAAATAAAAATGATTTATACTAGTTCCATAGACAAGAGTATAAATTTATGATTGATTTATCATAGATTCAGCAGTAACTCTAAGATATGCTGACCCTGCATAAGAATGGACATCAAATCCACTTATTCCTTGAGCCAAAATATTATAAGCTGGTTCTAAGGAATAAATTGAGGGAACTAGTCTAGAAAACTTTTATGCACGAATAGTTTGTCTATTTGAATTATCAAGGAATTGATTATAAGTAGAATAATAAGCACCAACAGATCCTGCTAAAGTCAAGTAATTATTTGAAATAAAATAAGCAACAAAGAGAGATCTCACATGACAATAATCTCTAGTTTGAAATCTGACATCCATACTATTTGCAGTAGGTGTACCCATTTAAATTCTAACACTAGTATATAAAGAATTAAAGATTTCAAAATCTGCTCCTACAATAAATGCTGTAACTTTTGGTGCTGGATATCGCGGATAATATGATATCATAAAATCTTATGATCTAGCTCCAAATCCTTAGCTCAATTAATTTAAATCTTCAACTTGATAATGAACATATTAAATTTCAACTGAATCATCAACAAGAGCCACCCATCTAACTTTTAGTATTGGGATGATTGCTGGACCCCATATTACATAATTTATATTAAACCCAAATAAAGTTACATCAGAAACGTATGTTTAATAATTAATATTTCTTCCTCTACTCCATTAAATCTCTTCATGCATCAATAGTACTTATGGAGAACTTAAATATTATAGAATGCAAACAATACACACTAAATCTTCTTGCAAAAATCACTTGACTTTAAAATCTCATTGGATAAGTTGGAAATAAAAATTGATCTTATTTTAATATGCTATTATCTATTCCTGTTTACCATTCAGCATAATATTCAAATCCATAATAAGCTTATGAAATTGTAACACTCAGTATTACAATTAAATAAAACATTAAAAATAATTAAATATAACAAAAACGATATTATGAATAATTAAAATTTTTGACAATTAAAATTAATTCCATGCGATAAATATAACTTATATTATATATTCATATCTCGATTTAATTAGTATATAAAATATGCATAGATAATTAAAATAGCAAAAAAACATTTATATATCATTTCAATTTTATTAAAGAATCTAAAGTTTTTTATTTAATTGTATCTTCAGCTCTTTTTGAACTTCTGCTTCTTTACTAATATTCGCTATAATCTGAGAATATATTTATAATATAATTACCTTTTGGTCTTTGAATTACACTATTATTTTAAGAACTATTCTTTGAATAAACCTTTTCTATCTTTTTTCTTTCTTATTGAGAAATACTTTACATAATATCATTAATAGATGATAAAGAATTATGTTTACTTCTCATTAGTTAGCCATAGATCTTATTAAAATCTCTCTATTAAAGTGATTTGATCATCTCAGATTTTTTTTGTTTATTAGCATTCCCTAAAATGCTATAGTAATTCACTTTTTATGATTATTAAGTCGGAATACCTACATCACTCAATTCTAATTATTCTTTTGTTATTGGATTAAGATTTTATTTATGTTCAGAATAGGAATTTTATTATCTTTACTCTAAAAATAATCTTTAATTTTCACATTTTTAATTTTGATTTGAAGATGAACTTGCTTATTTATAAATCAAATTTTAAAGGTATTCTCTTTAGTTTATTTCAAGTGATTTTCTTTTACTCTCTTTCTCAAGTTAATTAATCGTTTATTTTAACTATAATATTTCCTATTATAAAAACTGTTCTCTTTCATTTAATTCTTAATTTTCTCTCTTTAATTTCTATTTAATTATATAATATATGTACACTAATGTTATTTTTAGTTGTTTGAAGTAATTCTTGACGAATTTCTTCACTTTCATCTAATTTACTTTATATAGATTCAGCATAAAGTTTTAACTATTGTTCAATCTAGTTATCAATTAATAATATACACTTATATGTTTTCGAATTTCTTATTCATACTTAATTAAAGTTTCTTCTAATTTTTCATATTCTTCTTCATCTTTTGAAAATCTTGTTTAAGTAGTGTCATTATGTTTTTCTAATTTCCTTTTAATAGTATAAATATATTTTACTTACTAAATTTTCTTTTCAATTTTCAACATCATTTTTGTAAAGATCACCTTAATAATTCCAACTAAATAAGTTAAACTTTCATAATCTTTCAGTTCAGATTCAATTTAATTTAACTCTTCTTTTGTCTCTATATGTTTTTCTACATAGACTAAGATTCTTTCAAGTAGATCTTTTAAGTTGCTTTCTAATTCTCTATCACTTGTTGTAAAACTATTCAAACTAGTTGTAGTTTAATCCATAAAAATTAAATATATAATTCCTGAATAAATTTCATATATCACAAACTTACTTTCAATCTAAATATTTCTTAATTTTTGCTTATAATCTTTAAATTCTTTTTCACATTTGTGTTTTGACTCATTACGTCGTTTTAAATTTTATCATGTCTATAAAGGATAAAAAGTATAAGTCAAATTACCAAAATTTTAATATAGATGTGTATGAAATTAAAATAAACTCTTTAAAATTATATAATTAATTTATATATATACATATATTTAATTATATATATATATTTATATAAATTTCCAATAAAGATACATAAGTGCAAGGTCTTTAAATAATATTAATCCCTAATTTAAATATGATAGATATATTCACTATTACAAAGTTGTCTTATTTGTTGTCTTTTGACAATTGCTCTCTTACGTAATTGGTTGTTTATTTCTAAATTTTTTGGATGAGAGAGTTTTGAAATTTTAACAATTTTCTAGGACATTAGTAATCTGTTAAGCTAAATCAACGAATGAAACAATTAACATAGGAAAAGCCTCCTAAAAATCTTAATCATCTTTCAGTTCAGTTAAAATAATGGTTGATATTTTTTACATAATTTATGTAAATGTTATGGCGAATTTCTCATCATGATGTATTAAATAATAATCACTTTCTTCGACCCTTTTAATTATTTATTATTCTCTCATTATTCTTTTGATACTATTCTGTATAAGAATATTTATATTAGATCTCTAAATAATACAATTGTTCAACTAATCCCTTGTATGTTGTGGTAAATGATCCAAACTTCCAACTAATCCTAAAAAATCTGTAAATTTTTTGTATAAAATTAGAAGATCCTTAACAGATTCTCCACTTTCACTTCTTTATTCAGGAGGTCTGGATGATGATTAACTTTGAGGAATCGATTACACTTTCAAATATGGTTAATCAACTATATTTAATTCCTATTATTATAGTTTCTATTTAGCCTATGATTTTGTTCCAGAGCATGCTCCCCCCATACTTGAAGACTCAAGGTAATAACTTAATTAAAATACTAAAAAATTTATAAAACTTAATTGATCACTTTTTCTATTGAATTATCTAATCTAATGTTCAATTATTAAATATTACCTTAACAATTTTAGTATAGAATTATTTTTTTTTCAAAATACTTCTCTATTTATTCTCAAAAACATGTAGACTAACCTTTCAGATTAAATTAATTCATTCAAGTAATCGAATAACCTAATAGTTGAAATATTTTACAATGATAATTTGTAATATATATAAATTTTATAGACTCTGAATATGTAACACACTTTTTATATAGTATTTATTTATTTTTTTTGTAAAATTCCTTTTCTCATTTTCAGACGATAAATACTGACTATTACTTATCTATACACATCCAAAGTTTATGTGAGTTCCGCTTTTTAAAATTATTGACTTTTTAATAAAAAACTTATCTTCCCTTTATTTATAAACTTAAATTAAAAGGATTTATTTAAATTATTTCAAGATCTTCTTAAAGAATTAACTAATTATTTTCTTATTCAATTAAAGTATATTTAAAGTAAATACCCTTTATGAAAACAAATAAATTTAGCCCTAATAGAATTCAAATAACCATTGAATGTAATTAAAAGAATTCTCTTATTATAATTTATTATAAATACTTATAGGAATTTGCAATATAAACTTTATCAATAATAGTTTTTTCAAACATCCATATCTTAAAACTACTTAATCCTATATGGTAATATAAATTTTAATTATTTAATCTTTTCTTTAAGTTAATCAACTAATTTATTTTTAAAAGAAAAATATATGATCATCTCTCATTTTCAAATTAATTTAGTATTTAGAATTACATTATTCTGATAGCTTTAAAAGATTTTAAAATTCTTTTTAATTAAATAAGTTAGGTATATCCTACATATTGATTCATTGTAATTAAAGTCTCTAAGTTTGATTCAAGCATACATGTAATATAATTAAACAAATAATGAAGAAAATAGATTGAAATTGAAGGAATATGTAAAATAGTTGATAATGTTTGTTCATTTTAATTTGTACAAATTCTCAAATGTCTAAAATATCATTTATAATCATTAAGCTAAGTCGTAGAAATATGAAAGAAAGAGCAAATTAAAATTTAAACATTTTTTTAAATTAGGGAGATTAGTTTGTTAAATATCTATAAGTAATTTGTTAAATTTATTATTATATTTATTTCTAATAATTTTTGGAGTAGTAAATAAGATTGGAAAATATTTTGATTTTTTACATTTAAGAATTTATAGTATATATTTACTAATTTAATATTATGATAACTTTTTCCAAGTTTAAACCTTTAGTTATCATTATTATTATTTTTGGTTTGCTAAATATCAAATATGGATGTTTTTAGTATAAATAAAAAAGAATAATACTTGAACTTATTTAACTTAGATCTTAATTTTATATAAAGAATTGTAATTAATTAATTCTGTTAACAATTTCAAATATGTTTTACAGCAGATCTAATCCAAAATTGTCAGATTATTAGAACAAATTAAACACATCAACATATTCAAGTAAATCACGTGGATCTTTTAAAGAAATTTCACCTGATACTAGAAGTAAATATTTATGATATTCATTTAGATATTACTCCTAACAATCCAAATAGACCATTAACTGCTCGCAACGAATATACAAATCCATCAAAGGTCAAATAATTACTAAATAATTTAATTTAAGGTGATTAAAACAAGACCTCAACGTAATTGTTTGGATAAAGCATATTTCAAAAAAAATAAATTGAAAGTACATCTAGCAGAGGTGAAAGTTTATGTAAATTTTATTATGATTTTTATAGTATCTAGTAGAATAAGTAATTTTGGAAAGTAAAATATCAAATCACCATCAAATAATGAAACATTTCTAAAATCTGCTTTTATAGTTCCAGATACTAGTAGAGATTAAGATAAGAAACCACATTAGAATTTGTATTATTAATCTAATAAACAAAATGATTCTACTGCTTCATAACAAAAATCCTGCAAAAACTCAAAATTATTAACAATTTCATAAATAGCATAATAATGTAAAAAAAACAGCACAACCCCCACAAGATAGAATACGATTAATAATGAAAATATTAATAACTTAAATAACATTAATAGCAAGGCAAATAGCAATCAGAAAAATAAATAGTAATAAACTTTCATTGCTTAAGTAGGCAGCAATAAAAAGAAGTAATTTGATTAAATATTCTTAGCACAACAACCTATTTGGAGACTTTTAATATTTTAAAATAGAAGCTTGATAATAATAATAATGTTTAATAGAATTCTGGAAAGAAATAAAATGAAAAATCTGTTAATGTTTCACCAATTAAATCTCCAAAATCTAAAATAGAAAATACAAAAATAACAGGATTCTAAATGATTGATGATGCCACTTAATAAAATATATATAAATCCCTTTTGCAAAAGGAACAGTTATGGAATGATATAATAATTTTATTAGATAATCCAAATCAAATGACTTTAGCAACAAAATGTACTTAACTTTAGAAGCTAATACGATTGATTAGTGAAAAAATTCATGTATTAATTATGATTATGTGATAAGAGTGAATATTTATTTAGAATAGAACCTCATATACTTGAGATATTTTTATATGAATCCTTTGCTTGTTATCTATTAGTTAGTGATTACTTATAAGATTAAACAAATGAAGATCATAATATAAAGAATTTGATTTAGTATATAATAAGTAGTAATCTCTATGTGCTTCAAGTGTTAGAAAATGTAACAAACAACTAATTAAATTTAAATTTATTAAAATAAAGAATAGATTTAAGAACTTTTAATGTTCGTAAAGTTTGTCCAAAAGGGAAGCAGGCTTTGCAAAAGAATAATTTTATAATTAAGTCAATTTTGGGATTGATGTACTTTTTCTAATCAATATAAAAGTCTAAAGGATTGACGAAATAACACGCCCGGAAATCTTTATGATATTATCTCGAATAACTACAACACCTGAATAATATATATTATAATAGAAGAAAATAAACTCTTAGATTGAGTAAATAATGCCTCTTGATTTGGAAAGAGCTTTAGCAGCATCAAATAAAGATTATACATTAGTTTTAGATTTGGATGAAACTTTAGTTCATTATTAAGAAGTAAATCAATACAGTATTCTTAAGTTTCCTAAAGGAGGAGGATAATTTTTGGTCAGACCATTTGCAGAAGAATTCTTAGAATCATTATCTAAATATTACGAAATATTTATATTTACTGCTGCACTTCCTGATTATGCCAATTTTATCATTGACATTATTGATTAGAAAGGAGTAGTTAAGTAACGATTATATAGAGATAAAACTATTTATAAAGATTAAGTTTACATTAAAGTATTAATTTTATTATAAATTTTAGGATCTTTCAATTTTAAATCGAAGTTTATCTAAAGTAATTATAGTTGATAATATGCCAGAAAATTTTTAATTACAACCTGAAAATGGAATTTATATTTAAAGTTGGTTTGGAGATACTAAAGATAGAGCATTAAAAGATTTGTAACCTTTATTAGAATGTATAATTTTATTCAAATTTATTTAGAAATTGCAATTAAAAAATGTAAAGATATTAGGGTAGCATTAAATTAATTTAGAGAATAAATGATTGAGAGAGTTTAAATGGGGATTAAAAATCCTTATTAATATCTTTAATTAAATTGAAAATTAAAAGGCAATTTTGTTATAAAATATTATTATTATTCATTGATTGGCTATTAAACTCTTAATTCTTAATATTATCCTATATATTTATGTTTATGAGCTGTTCTATATATAAAAATGTCATTTAAATTAAATTTTTTGTATTATTTAGATTGTAGATTCTGCATTATTTAATCTGTTATTCAATGAATGGTTTAAATCATGAAGTAAAAGAATATAGAATATATAATTTATATTAAAGTAATTATATCATTATGGATTTTAAGACATGGATTGAATAAAAGGCAACAAAGACATTCATTATAATCATTGTTATTTAAATGGCTTATTTAGTTAGTATATTCTTAGCCGATGTTATCGTGAGTATTTTTAATGCAAATTAATATAGATCAATAATAAAAAAAAAATCCTAATCAATCTTATGATATTTGTGATTGGAGTATAGATGATTATTACAAATGGTCAGTGCTTTTTTTATTTTAAATCGGTGATTGTTACTATGTATTTAATGCGGTAATAAAAATGATTTTATTGTAAGATTTACAAATCAAATGTTTTGGAGTTATTTGCCTACATAATAATATAATTAATAACCTTTATGTGTACATTTGCAAGATTTTTTCGACCTAGTTCATACTTCTAAAATCCTGAGACTGATAATGGAAATAAAGTATTAGCAGTATTCGATTATATTTACTTGTTATATTCATTTTGTATATTTGTTTTGACTATTGTTTGCTATAAACCTTTTTATGAAGTTTTTGTTTACAGAAATATTATGAAAGTTGGAGCATCACTAGAAAGATAAAGTATATTTAAATAATAATTGATTATTAGAAATATTCAGAAACTACTCTAATTTTAGTGCATTTATGAAATTGTATTTTTTAATATCCTTAAGTACATTTTTAACATTTTTCTTTTTCTTTGATGTAACATATTGGTACCTCTATTTAATTGATTCATTTGTAATTCTATTTTAAATTGCAAGTATTGTGATTGGATACATGGCTGTATTATATAATTTTAATAGATTTAGTTAAGAGATGAAAATGTATAAAAATTCTGGACCTATATTGCAATGATAGTTTTGGTACAAGTCTACATTCTAACCAAAACAGTATATTATATGATATATTACTATAATAAAAAAAATAGTATTAACAATGATGATTGTTTAACATATGCAGATAATCCTTATGGAGATACTTATACTGTGATAATAGTTATTGGAACAACCTTTGCATGTTTAATAATAATGTTATTTGATGTTTATTATGCAATATAATGTAAAATTGGATTTGGAAATGGTTTAAAAGAGGCATTAAAGAGTTCAATATCAGAGCAAGGATAGGAATTAGGAGAGAGTAGTTTTAACTCATAAAAATGAAATATGTGTTATTTGTATATCTATTGATTACCATACATATTTCATTTATATTATTACACATTAATTTTATCATTTAAGCCAAAAATTACTGATTATCATAGCGAATATTGTTGCGAACATTATTCCAGTATTATTTGTCATTGAATTTATACACATACATAATTCCTTGCAATTTTAGGGTAAGAATGATCCAGAAACTATTAAATAATTCACATTCACATAACTTGCACCTCCCATTAATCCTACCCATAACATTAAACAAATCTATATTGAAATATTTAATTGATAATTAGAATAATAATAAATAATAGCTATTATTGCCCATAATCCACAATTTATTCCTTAAATAATAGTTAATAAAGTAACATTTTTTATTTAAATAATTTTTAATGATGATCTTGATATAAATACACCAATTTGATAACAAAATGCTAAAATAGCATAAGCATTTATTTCAAAATAATTTCCATCACTTTTAGCTGGATTTGCACGATCTGCCCAACAAGTTAATACAAAATATTCAAAAAAATATACTGCACCTAAATTTAAGGAATATGTCCAAGCTAAATTAAGAACACATCTCATATTTTCCAAACTCATTTACAAATTATCTGTACTTTCATCTTCTTCTTCTTCTTCTACTATTTTTACTTTTGATAAACTTTTTCTTTTATTATCTAACCATGAAAAATTGTATAGATATATTAACAAAAAAGGAATAGCTGTTATAAATATCTATTTTTAAAATTTAGTAATACCCAAAAATCTGTAAATTATAATGCCCTTAAAACTAAGAAAAACCCAGAACCAAATATTCCTGCAAAACCTGTTCCTGAACTCCAAAATCCAATCAAAGAAGAACTAAATGATTTACAATAACCAAGCATAGTAGCTTCTCCAAATGATTACATACAACCACATAAAGTAGCACCTAAAAGGGATATATAGAATGCATAATCCTATTCAATAGTAGTACTATATATATTTATAATATCTATATATATTACCATACACCTATAATAATGAAACTAACTGCAGATAAAAATATTGCAACATAGATTCTTTTTTTATGTTAGATTTTAATAAATAATTTAGCATTCATGAATACCATCCCAATTGATAGGAAGATCAAAGAACTATTTTAAAATTCAAGATTTACAAATTGAATGCACTCATAAAGGATTCCATATCAAAATGTTTTGCTATAGATTGAGCAGAAGTAGCAACTAAAACATATCCTGTATTATTGATTAATCCACATAAAAACATAGCTAATGAATACTTTATTTAGTTTTATTAAACATCTCGTTCCTAATTACTCTAATATACAATACTAATATAGATTCTGATGTATTTTCATCTTAATTTAATGATTAATATGTACCATAAGTTTAATTTGTTTAGAGTTAGTCTTTCATTATTAAATGTTTCTTAATTTATTATAATTATTTAGAGGTGATAAATAAATTGATCATCCAATTCTAGGGCAAATGTCATGCAAAAGTCTTTAAGAAGCATACAAAAACTGTATGAGTTTCATTGATAATGAATAGTATCAATAAAAATAATGTCGCCCTTATTATAATTTATGTATGTTGCTAAATAATTAATTTTTGTTTAGCTGTCTCTTGCTTTTAAGCTAAGGATGATGTAGAATTTCAATAATTTATTGATGAAAAAATAGATGAAAGAAGAAGACTTGTTAAAGTAAAAATCAATCTATATCTAAAGTTTTTAAAAGAAAACAAATCTTAATTGCCTGAATTGTAAAAATCAAATTAACAATAATTTTTTAATTTATTTTAATTTGTAGATGATGAATAAGTATAAGAAGAATAAGTCAAAAACTTTTATTAAAAGTAATAATAGGAGAATAAAAAGTATTTGTGAAATGAATGAATTTATTTTCAAAAATTTTCAAACCACAAATAATCAATAAAAATAGTACACATAATTATTAATGCTTTATCTTTTTCACTAGCACTATCTGGGAATATAATACCATCTAAGAATAATAAAAATGATCAAAATACATTAATCAGCTTTAGAACAACATTCATTAGACCATCCATAGAATAAATGTTCTATTTACCCATTTGTATAATTTTGACTAATTAATTATTCTTCTGCAGGTCTTTTATCAATAATTGAATATTTGATAGATTTGCAAGATTAAAAAGGTAAAAAACATATTAGACCTTTTTATTTAATATTTGCAGTAATTTCATAAATAAGGTATTCATTACTATCATATATGAATAATTAATGAAACATGCCTTTCATAAAAGTACAGCATTATTCTTAAACAATTTTTCCTACATATTCTCCTTCATATTAAACTTTCATTTCATTTTTTTAAATAAAAGGAATGGCAAATTTTCTTTCTGCTTAGATTGGAATATTGTTATAAAAATCTCTAGAAGTAATACTTAAAGGTCTTAAACTAGGACAACAAATAGTCCTCATAAATTTATGGTTTTCTTCTTCTTCAATATCCATAATTTTCTGAGTGAAATGATAATTACAAATACCATTCCAATTTATGAAAACGTTTGATTAGATTAAAAGAGCTTGAAATTATTTGGAAGTTCACAAGGAAATAAAGGAATACCAATATTTGATGGAATAGGAAGAGTACAAACACAATATTCAAGGGGATCATTTTCTTATTGTAACAGTGCAAATTTAACAAATTTGAGTCCTTCTGTCATTATTAAAATAAAATTATTTAAATTTATATAAAATAATGAGATATAATAATATTAAATATATATTTATATACTTGTATTAAATAATTAGAATAAATAAATATTTAATTTAGGTTCATAAATTATTAATGTTTGCTAATCTTCCTGGTAAAGTAGCTTTAATCACTGGTTCTACAAGTGGCATAGGTTTATCAGTAGCAAAGAAATTGGCATCTTAAGGAGTTCACATAGGACTTAATGGATTTGCAAAGCCTGAGGAAGTAGTTGCAATAAGAAAAGAGATAGAGAATTAATTTAAAGTAAAGACATTTTATCATGGAGCAGATTTAAAAGAAGCCCCATAAGTAAATTATATAATAAATGATAGGTTAAAAGTATGGTATAAGAAACAAGTTAAGCATTGGGAAGTGTGGATATTTTAGTAAATAATGCAGGAATATAATATATTGAAAGCGCAGTAAACTTTCCAGAATAAAAATTTAATGAGATAATAGCAATAAATTTAACTGCAGCATTTCTTACCACTAAATATGCATTACCAAAGATGTTGAATTAAAATTGGGGACGTATTATAAATATAGCTAGTGTTCATGGTATGAAGTAGTATTGATTAAAAATAGGTTTGGTTGCATCAGTAAATAAATGTGCTTATGTAGCTGCAAAACATGGTATAGTTGGATTAACAAAAGCAACAGCATTAGAAGTTGCTAAAACAGGAGTTACTATAAATGCAGTATGTCCAGGATGGGTTATGACTAAATTAATTGAAACTTAAATCTAATAGAGAGCTGATTAATATAAAATATCATTTGAAGAAGCTTAAATTAAATTATTAGAAGAGAAATAACCATCTGTTACACCTGTTTAAACTGAATAATTAGGAGATTTAATTACATTCTTATGTTCTAATTCAGCTTCATAAATTAAAGGATCCACTTATACCATGGATGGAGGATGGACAGCATAATGATCAATAAAATTATTATATAAAAGTTAATCAATCATCTTTTCTTTTATGCAATCTGAATTATATTTTAATTCAAGTATCTTTTTGGTGATATCAATAACAATGATGTTTAACATGTATTTATTGAATCTATTTACATTTTCAATAATAATCGACCTAAAATCCATATTATTGATAATCCCAATACTCCTACACTTAAAATAAATATCATCAAGGTTTCTTTATATATTGACAATGACTTATTAAATTATAATTATGCAGTACTTACTACTTTATCATATGCCTAAATTAAAATATCACTTCCATAATCTATGTAAAGGATATGTTCTAAACTTTCCAGAAAGTCATTCAAATTCTCTTTAGAGTTATTACCATTATCATTTTAAAAGAACTAAGGATAAGATTCAATTATCTTCTTTATTTAAGTTATCAAATATTTCATTCCATGTTCATAGTATTATAAACTCTATGGATTATGAATATAAGTTTAAGTTTCATTGCATTAAATTCCTATATTGGCTTAACAAATATTGTCTTCATTTAATGTCTCCAAATTTAACTTTAATTCTTCATCACTTATTATTGATATAAAATTATTATTAAATTCTATATATTAATCTTATTTATCACTTCTTAATTCTTTAGAATAATTAATATATTACTCTTAACTCATTATATTTATAAATGTATTCGAATTATATGTCTCATATGTTATTAAATCCATGTTACTTATTATATTCATAAAAGAAGATTAAGATAACTTAAAATTAAATAACAAATCTATGTTTGTCAATAGCTATTATGAAAGTATGAATATCACAAAGAAAATTGTTAAAAAATAAGCCAAAATTACAAATAATCCAACTAATAAAATAATTATATATTTTGTTTAATTTATCTATTATTTCTTCAACTTTTCATATAATTTATATTTGTTTTTCTTATTATTTGTATTTAACAATTAATTTTAACTTTGATCAGTTAATTATTGATTATGAAATTACATATTATCTGCACTACTTTCAAACATTCTTGTTTCAGAAACAAAATCAATTAACATCCACTCATACAAAGATTTTTTAAAAATTGATTATACTTATTCATATGTTTCTATTTCATCCTAAACTTCACATATTTACAATTTCATGACCACTTTATATAATCTTCGATGGTCATTACCTAATCTTGAGATCAAAGGAATCTAAAGAAATTGTAATAACATAACCAAAAAGAATATTATCACCATATAAATAGTTAATAATTACTAAATATATTCTTCATTTTCTATTTTATCATCATAACAATAATCAAAAGCTAAATTTGGTAATTAGCCTATTTCTTATAAATTAGCTACAGAAATGTTAGTTATTATTTCATTTTATAAAGAACTATTTCTAATTCTGTAAAATTAAGCTAAACTCATTTAGATAGTCTCCTATAATGTTGGTTTTAAATTTAATTTATATTCTACATCATAAAATTTATTTACACTAAATTAAACTTAATTGATTTCAAATTATTAATGACTTTATAAATTAATTAAACTTTACAAACTTATTTCAATTTAAGCTAAGTAAAACTCTCTTAGTTTTTGATTCATTTCAAATTCAGATTCTAATTTTAATCGATAAAGCCCTTATGTAATTTAAGAATATGCTTTTTAAGTAGATAACATTAAATCAATCAAATTTAGACAATCACTAAAATTATACTTTTAGTAAACAGCTATTGTTAACAAAATGATATAACCAACAATTAAAAATAATACGATATAAAGTAGATATTTTTATATTTTAAAAGTAGTAGGATTTATAAATTCTTCTATTTTTGATAAAGTCTATTTATAATTAGAATCAAATAATTTAAGATTTTCTGAATATTTAACTTAATATTCCTCTTAAATTTATTGTTATGATGCTCTACTATCCATAGCTAATTTACTATCATTTTCATTAAAGAAATCTTATTATTTTTTCTTAATAAAAGCTTTGGAATTCATTTTAGCTAATTCCTTATCTGAACATCTTATTTAAGATTCTTATGAATTTATAGTGAGTTTTTATTGTATTTCCACTTCATCACTTCTACTTGATAATAATTGAACATTATCAATTTATTTAAAAGGACTAGAAATTTAATCTAATTTTTAAGAATCCATATAAATATCTTCAAGATAATGAGAAGGATGTGATGGAAATAGATAATTATTAACTTCAATATCATGATAACTTTTCTATTCACTAATATTTCCTTAAACACTCATCGAATCATCTTCTGTTTATAATTGTTATTCTAATAATTATCTTTTAGATTAAAAATTTTAAAATGTTTATTTAATTGTATCTCTAACCTATCTTTTATATCCCATAGTTGTAAGTAGTTATTATTCATTTACATTCAATTCAATTAAAAACATTTATTATTTTAAGTCGATATCATTTTTCTTATATCTATATTCTTCATAATTAACTGAATAAAAAACAGGAACAGGATTGAAATCTTATGGTGTAATTTTTTCAATATATTTTGTATATTTATCCTAATAAACTTTTTCAGCTCTTGTTTTTAATTAATCACTATCTTATTCACTTGGAATAGAGACTTAAGTTTAAGATTGTGGTTTTACTGAAGTCTTTTACATTTCTGATTATCTAGTTGTTCCAAATTATAATGCTTAATGTCGCTTTAAATGTTCATCATAAAAAAATGCACATAACTTCTCATTAAAAATAGTAACTGCTTATTGAATACTTATAGAATCACTTTCTTAATCATATTTTTATCCCTTATACTGACTACCACTTGAAAAATTATTAGATTGAACACGAGTATCATCTATAATTTTTGATAAAGCTTTTTCATATTATTATACAAATAAATGTAAATCTTCTGGAACAAATAAATATGTCTCTTTATTAGAAACTACACTATTACTATTTTCTAGATCAATTAAATTAGGATATCTATTTTTTGGAGGTGTTTCCCCATCCATTAAATATTCTATTCCTGTTTATTCTATTTCTTTACAAATAAATGGTAATATCATCCATATTAATACTTTATTATAAAAATCATCAATTGTTAAAATTGAATTTGACCATTATTGTTAATAAACATCAAAACTTTCACTTTCTAATGAGGATACATCAGATTTGCTTTTTTCAACACTTTACTATTTAAGTGATGATAAATTCTGATTTGATCTTAATCTCTACAATCTATCTATCATTTTAAATAAACCTTATGTTACGCCTAAAATATTTCCATTTACATCAAATAAAATATGTTACACTCCTTTAAATACAACATTCTTTAATTTTTTAGCTTCTTCTCCTGATACTTTTGGTTGTTACTCTTCCAAAGATTTAAGACATCCTATCATAGTAAAGTCATCTCTTAAATTCTTACTGAAATTATGAGCAAGATAAACTTAGCATCTAATTAATGTCTTATCATATATCTTTGCAAATGTTTAAAAGTACTTACCTATTCTTGCTGTTCCTCCTCTTCTTATATAATTTTACATTATTTCATCATGAACTGGTGATAACCAACTAGGCATTAATGTATTAATGTTTCCCTTTGTAAAATCTAAAAATGCCTCCATTGGATTATCAAAATGTCCAAATCCAAAAAATTTTGGTATCAAAGGTGAAATTACTTCATTTAATACTTTTCCTATATTTGGTCCTGAGGCTATACACACTTTTACAGATATTGCTTCTCCTTTAAAAAAATTAATATTTGTAATCTCAAATGTATTCATACTTTTTTCTTATTACAAAATCTCTCTTCTCTCTAACAAATATTATATATTTCTTACCCTTTTCTAATTCAAAATATTTTCTTACATTATTAAACAACAATAAATCAATTAAAGCACTATACTTTAAAAATTAAACATTAAAAGTTCTTCCATTTGTATAAAATATTGGGTGATAAATCTTTAATTAATCTAAAATTTAATTTTTTAGTTATTACAACTTTTATACTTATTGTTCAATATCTGAAAAATTTATATATTTACCTGCTAAATAACCTTTCCAAAATTATATCTTAAAATTGCTCAATTATATCAATAAAGGAAGTATATTTGATTTTATTTGTTCCATTTAATATAATGTTTAAACAATGCTTCTTTCACTTTTACTCACTTATAATTTCACATTAGATACTCTTGTATCTTTATTTATATTATAATTTTCATCCTTTTGCATTTATGCTTACAAAAGAAATTATAACAATAGACACATTTATATAAAATAAAATGAATAATCTTTTTTCTTCTAAAATAAAATCTTTAACTCTTAATAACTTTTAGGAGCATTATTTCGATATTTATCAATAAATGTCAAGAATTTTAGACTATAAATTTCTAGATTTTTAGTATCACTTCTATGTTTTTCAAATCCTATTCTAAATAAGCATGATATTAAAATAACTGCATCATCCCATCTTAATATCCCACTAGCACCAAACTTACGGCATTAACATTTAATAGATTAACATCTATTCAAATGTAAACTAAATTTTTAAATCAATTCTATTGTTCTCTTTTTACTCTTCTATGTTGCTTAAATTATTTCAAAGAAATCTTCTATAATCAATAATTCCTAATATTAATTTATAGTGTTATGATATGTTTTTAATCTTTTATCTTACATTAAAACTTAAAAAAGGTATTATAGTATTGGTTAAGTGACAAGCAGTAGTGTTGAGAGACTATATCGATATTCTGATTTTTAGTACATTATTGTTGTAAAAATGAATATTAAAACATGCATGATTAATATTCTATTGTAAATGATTGAATATTTAGAAAATCTACATTAATTAATAATTAAATTTATACCCAAAAGGCAATTAAAAATATGCTTCATAAACCAAAATTAAAATGATTATTCCATGAATAATTCTGCTAATTATATTCATAAATTAATCTTAACTTTGATTTAAAATTGCCATAGGAATAATAAGCAGTTATGCTATACAATTGTTGTATGTGAAATGTTTTCTCAATTATATCTCGTTGAATTCAAAATTTACGAAATAAATGTTTGAAATAAGTAAGGATACTATTGAAAAGACCAAGTTCAGCGAAGCCAACACCAGAAGCACTAGATCAGTTTAACTCATTATGTTCCAACTTATGTAATGCATTTGAGGTAAGTAGAGAAACCAAGTGAAATAGAGGAAATAGTAATTCACTAACTTTGTGGCAGACTTTAATTTAGGTGTTCTTGTACCTGTAAAATTGATTTTGATATGATATCTACATTTTAATATTGACTTCTAATTTTTCTATGCAAAATGATTAGATTAGGTAACACATTTATAATAGCCAATAGAACTCCTGTTATTATGTTAACTGTGTAAATATCTTAGAAGAGTGTTGTTAAAATGCTTATTTTGGATAGTGCTTTAATCAATCGAAATACATTTTCATCATACTGCTATGTTATAAAATGAGTGAGCTATAAATGATATATTAGAATCTAGAAAGCAGTCAGTTTGATATTATTTATTGATGGAGATAGATTGGTCTAAATGATCAAATTCATGTAATCACGAATCCATTACATAATTAATTAATTTAAATTCATTTTCTCATCCTTCCTTACTTCCTCTTTTTTTCATTGTTCTCACCCAAACTCATTAATTAAGATTATGAAATCTACTATGAACTTCTTGTATCTTATTTATTACAGTTATTCATCAATATTGGAAGATATTCTAATATTTCATCATAACTAGGGATGTAAAACAATTTAGGTTAATCCATTACCTATTAATTCAAATAAAAATCTTTCTTCTTTGTTTTGCTGAATTTTTACTATCTTAGTATCTTTATATATTAAGAATAAACACTCATTTCTTTAAAAAATCCTCTTAATTTATCTTTACTGTATGCATTTACAAATTCATTTTAAAGAATACTATATTTATTTAATTATCATATACCCATAAGACTCTTGATTTTGTAATAGAAATATATATTACTAATATATTTCCTTCCTTCTTTAATTTAATTGATTATAATTTTTTAGAAGTTATTCTTTAAAATACTTTTACCAAATACAGCTTAACTATTTTTTATAATTCTTAAACTTTAATAGAAATTCTTGGAAGCTTTATCTGATTTTTAAAATTTTTAAGTGGGTACTGACTACTTAATTTTTAAAGTGATGAAGTTCAGCTCTTTATTTTAAGAAAGGCACTATTTTATCTATGTGTTCTTTTATTTACTTCTGATACACTGCTCTACAAAAACATAATGAAGCTCTAATTGTTTTCATAATATATTTTACAGTTTAACATCAAAAAATACTCTATCAAATAATGTTAATCCTTTAACAGCTATAAGTCTTTTATGAATTCTTCTCATTATTCTTTTAACTTAGAATGCCATCAAAGTAGATTAATTTTAAGCTTCAATTTTATGTTAATATACATGAAGTATCTTACTACTAATTAAAGCCATGTATATGAAATTCAACCAATGATTACATACTTTATTTTTTAGTGTTTTTTTAGATTATACAAAATTAGTTCTTTGCCTTAAGATTTTCCCTAATTCTCGAGTTTATTATTCGTATACTTTTCTTTATTATTCATTTTAATTTAACGCTTTCTTTCTTTGTAAAACATCTTCCATTCTATTATCAGATTAAACTCTTTTCATTTCTCTAAAACTACGTTATTATTCCTCATTATATTCAGTTACTTTTTAAATATTTTCCTTTATTAAATCCTTAAAAAATCCTCGTTATTTTAATTTTTGTTTTCTTCTTTTTTTTATTTCAGCTACTTAAGCCAACAAAAAATCTGAATTCATTCTTTCTAATTATTATTATTGAGGACTTTATATAAAAATTAATTCTGTTTCCATTTTTTTTTACATTGTCTAAGGCCTTCTCAAAATTTTTGTGCCAAATTAATATTTCAATTTAACCTAAGTATCTAAATCACAAACCATACTAATATAAATATATTCACAATGAAATATTTTTGATTCATCTATTTTATATTTCCATCCTTTAACAGATATAATTTAATCACAAGAGAACTTAGTTGGAAATGGATTGACAGATGAAACAAAGATTTTAAAATTTGTACTGTCAATTTAATTCATATAGAATTAAAGTGGTACAGGTTATGTTTTAGATCTTATCTTGTAATAATAAAATTCCATTTGTCTAACTGATTAAACATTCCATAATTCAGGTGATAACTCAATAGGATGCTTTATAAAGACGTATAATACCTTATCATGTTAATAGTTAATAAAGACTTCTCCAAAACTCAGCTACTGATTATTAATTTGTGTTGGTTACTCATTTTGTTCAATACGAAAGTCTAGAACCTTATCCCTCTTATAAAAAATCCAAATTACTCGGCCTGTGATATAAGTTGCATCCCTCTTTGATACTCGGGCATCATTTTCTAAGTTAAATATGCCATTTAATTCAGTATCTTTGATCGTGTTTTCATTGAACTTGCAGTCTTTGGATGTTTTAAAGTACTTTCACGAAATAAGTCATTATCTGAATCTTCACTAAACAGACTTTATTCTTTTAAGATGTCTGTTTTATATTTTTCTTATCCCATAGGAGTATTGCACAATACTTATGATTTAACTTTCTAATGTCTACTAGATTTCTATAATAATGATGATTTTTAGCTAGATTCAAGAACACTTTGTGAAAAAATCAAATTTCTTTTAGTGGCAGTTCTGCTTACGACCTATTTATTCAGCATAAAAAAAATAATAAATAGCAATATTATTTCAATTATTGTAGAATAAAGATTAAGGTGATAATCATCTTTATTGAAATTCACTCAAAATCATATACATATGTAGATAATTTTATTTGTAAGACATAATATATAGAAATGCAAATAAATAAATACATATATACAATCATAAAAATACTGCAATATAAGTGTTTATTAATGCTATGCAAAAGAAAGTAATACCACCAAGAAAATTGAAATTTTTTTCTGATAATTTATTTGCAATCAACTTTCCACCATGAACTGCTATAACTGTGCAAATAAAATGGGCTATAATGGCACCCATAAAGACATAAATGGGATTATATATAGCAGTCAAACTTATAGTGGTAATTTGACTTTTATCTCCCCACTCTCCCAAAAGTGTTAAAGTAAAAGCTTACCATACTACAGATTAGAATTGTACTTGTATAAAATCTATTAACAATATTGAGATTCTTACTTTTTGTAACATTATCATTAACTTGATCTGTTTCAGGATCTGGTAAATTCATTAACTTTTTATCCAATGTTGTTAATTCCTATTCTACTTCCTACAATTCTTCTTTCTCTTTCTGCATAGTATACCATGTATATATAAACTTAACACCAAATCCATAAAAAACTATTGAAACTATAATTTATGCATATAGGATTGAAATCAATTCAGGAATCACAATCCCAAAAATTGTACTTATTGTTGTTATCATTATTAGAGCTACTGTAGAACCAATTAAAACTGCTATTCGATTATATTTTATTGACATTATAGCAGCTAAGAAGAAGGTCTATTATATATTTATTATTACTTTATCTCCCAACTCAGTAACTATTATTGAACTAAATGATTAGGATAAACTAAGTAATATTATACTATTTTCATCCAAACTTTTAGTCTCTGCAATTAAAATGAAGAATAATATTATGCTATAACATTTCATAAAATTAATAATTCTTCATCATAATACATATTTTATAATTTTATCTAATTCTAAATATTATTATTATTAGAATATTGATTGATTGTTATCATAACATTATAAGCTAGATCTATTTAAGTAAATGCCTTTAATTAATCGCTTAATTTACCTACAAAACTTAATATTGAAAATATATTAATATGGGATCCAAAGAAGGAATATGCTGTATAAATATTTCAATATTATATTAGGAAAGAACCTAACATTCATATAGTAAATAAAAAGAAGTTTTAAAAATAGATAAGATAATTATTCTGTAATTTTAAGAGAGTAAAATAGAAAGAATTAAGAAGAAAATTGATTAGTATATATGTAATTAATAATAAATAATAAATAATAATTAGAATAGTAAAAAAATAAGATGAATGTTAAAATGATTTCCAAATAATCATTCATAAATATTACAACCTTTAAGATCATTTTAAACAGAGAATGAAATTTCAAATAATACCTATTTATGTATAATATTTATTAAGAACAAAACTGCAATTAAAATTACGATGAGTTTAATTTGATTCGTTAGAATTTTTATCCTTCTATATATCATTAATATCTAATATCAATATGATTTTGTGTAAAATCAGAAAAAATTGAAAAAAATAATAAGTAATTAAATTGAATATTTTTGAAACAGAATATCGATTAAAAAGAATAGTTGAAAAAGTCTTTCATATTATAAATAGTAGCAATTCAATAGTAAAATGAAATTGAAGGAGTAAAAAATTTATCAAGGTCATTAATTTATACTAATTTATATAATGAAAGGTTATGGCAAAATTTAATGAGATTTATTTTAGGATTAACAAAATAAAATTTAGGATTGTAGTAAGATTAACAATAAACTTAAAAAAAATAGATATAATCATTAAATAATGAAATCAAAGAAAGAAAATATAAATATACAATATTGATTAAATTTTTGTAATAGTATGAGAATATAAAGATAAAATAGATGAGTGAATTGATATGAATTAGAACTTCTAGTTAATGTAGAAGTCATAATTAGAAATTTAATAGTCATGAATTGAGAGGAAAAATGAGAAACGTTTGGCAAATGGTGAAAAAAATTTAGCTGTTAGGAAAAAGAATAAGGATTAAGATGAAATAACTAAGGCTGGTTATGATAATGTATGAAGCAAATTTAATTTTAATAGTCAAGTAGTTGATAATTCCTATTTCATGATTATAGAATAATATAAATACTATGATGAGAGAATGATGGATAAATTAAAATAGGATAATGAGAGGAATATTTGATTAATAATTTCTAAAGGTATGGAAATCAATATGTTTAGAATTTAGAAATCAAACAATAAACGATTTAATATTATGATGATAATAATATAATTTAATATATGAAGAATATAAATCAAATCATTAAAATGATTAAACGACTTTGCATTATTGTCTTAGAATTCAATTTATAATGCATTCTATAAATTTTATATTAATCAATTAATACTTGAAATGATTAATTCTTCTTCAGATAAATAATGCAAAAGATATTAACCAATATAGTCTCGCTACATAGAATAGCCGTAACCTGATGAAATTGTCTCTTCTAATACTGATCTAGATTAAAATGATTAGTAGATTAGACTGAGACATCAAAGGACTTCTCGAAAGAAAGGGTCTATTAAAATTCGTAACTTGGATATTGATAGTGATATAATAAAAGAAGACATTAGTTAAGAAAATAAGAGTGATTAAGAATCAGATGGAGGCTACATATAAAATCGCAATATTCAACTTGCATTCACTCCAAATAATGAGGAGGAAGTTGAAAGTCCTTTCAAAGGAAGAGGTCATCAAAATTCTGATAGATTATATAGAATTAACGATATTAGAACTTAAAATTTCAATCCTCAATAATATAGTACCTCTAAATTGCCTAAAGATCATGATTCTTCAAAAGCTGAAATTACTATAAAGTCTTATAAAAATCTGAATAGTGCTAATAGTTTATATTCCCCCACAAAAGGTTCACAGAATCTTATTTAATCAGAAAATAATATATATGAGAATTATAATGTATTTTAGAGACTAATCCTTTATCATGTGTTCAGCTTTATGAGAGAGATGAAAACTTTACTGAAAACTTCTGTCTAAAAAATTAATATCAACCATCTTCCAAAATAAGCAGTAAGTGACTCTATTTAATTCAATTTAAAAATCCTATATCAGCAAATCAAAAATAATGTATATTTTCAGAATTTAATTAAAAATAGGAATATTAAAATTTTAATGCATCAACTCTTTTCAAAATCTTTTTTTGGAAAATTAACAAATTAATGACACTTCTAATTGTATTTCTAGCAATGCTTGAAACATACTCTAGATTTATAATGGCCATTTTAACAGAGACATTGATTTCTGCAGTTGAAAATCAAAATATAGGTGATGCTTATATCTAAGCATTTGCCCTTGCTGTATTATCATTAATAGCACTTATGAGTAAACATTTTTAATAGTATTTATATTTAATCAATTTTAGATATATAATCAGTAATGCAGCAACTAAAATGAGAATGATCTTAATTAATTTAATTTATGATAGAATTATAGAATTACATTCATCATAAATTGCTCATTTAAATATAGGCAAAATTATGAATCTTGTCAGTAGTGATTTGAATGTAATCGAATATTAACTTGCTTATATATATTAAGTAACAGTGATACCAGGTTCATTGCTTTTAACATCTATTATATTATGGGTAAAATTGCTTTTAAGTTTAGTTAAGATTTGATGGTCCTATTGGATTAATTGCGATTCTTTTTTGTGGCATCCTTTATCCTTTATAAATTATTATTCAAAAAGTAAACAAGACTATTTTATTGAAAACAAGAAAATTGTAAGATTAAAGAATTTAGGTATTTTTAATTTTCTATCAAAGCAAACTAATACAGTTATTGAAGGGATCAAATATATCAAAATGTATGTTTGGGAAAGTATTTTTGAAAAAAAGATTATGTCTTTAAGAGAAAAAGAATTTTTATACTATTTAAATATTCATGTATTGAATTTGATAGATAGATCATTCAATTTTAGTGTGCATATTTGGGGATCTTTCTGTTTCATATTATTTTTATATTTTAATAACATACCTCTAAGCATTTCATCAATAATGGGAACGATTTAATTAATGTCAATGATAAAATACTATTGTATATTTTAGGTGTCATATGCTTTTCAAGCCTTAATGAATTTTAGTGTAATATTTTAAAGGGTCTCTGATATTCTCAAATATCAAAGTAATAACTTAACAACAATTGATTGTTATAATAAAACAACATTTACAGGTTATGATCTTTAACATTAGCCTATATAGCAATTAATATAAGAGAGAGGAAGAGGTTTAAATCGAAAAGGAAGTATTAATCTGTAATCTACAACTCTATTGACAATATATTAATACTTTGGAAGATGGTAGAAGGATGGAATTCCAGCAATTAATGGAATCAACTTGGATATTAAATCTGGAGAGATAGTGGCTGTAATAGGGAAAGTTGGTTCTGGAAAATCAACTCTACTTTCAGCCATATTGTAAGATGTTCCATTTTATGAAGGAATGATAAATCAATAGAGAAAACTTAAATTAGCATATGTAGAATAAGACCCGTTTATTTATGCAGGATCTATACGCGAAAATATATTGTTTGGTAAAGAATATGATTACACTCTTTACTTAAAGGTTTTAGAAGTAAGTTGCTTAGATTAAGATATTCTCTCTTTTAAATAAGGAGATAAAACTGAAATAGGAGAAAAAGGAACTAATCTATCTGGTGGTTAAAAAGCTAGATTAAGTTTGGCTAGAGCTTTATATTAAATGGCAGATTTATATTTATTTGATGATCCTTTATCTGCAGTGGATTCTAAAGTGGCTAATAAAATATTTGATAATGCAATTAAAGATTTCATTTTTAAATTTCAGCCTAATTATAGACCATCATTAATTCGATCTCATTAAGCCTTTCTCTCTTAACTTCCATCAGTTATTTTAGTTACTCATTAGATTTCATTTGCATTAGAATGTGATTATGTAATCATTTTAGATGGAGGTAAAATCATACATTAAGGACCAAAAAATAAAATTAAAAAGCATATTCTAGAAACATCTAATATTGAATCCAACAACACAAACATTGAAAAGCCTAATTTGATAAGATCTCTTAAAATTAGAAGACCAAGTAAATTAATAAGTAGAGTAGTTACTTAGATAACAAAAATAAATAAAGAAGAACATACTCCTTAACTTTATGTAGCAGAAGATCAAATTTAATAAGATGCATCTTTATCTACATATAAAAGATATTTTAGTTATTGGAAACCATTTCTTTTAATTTTTCTTATTCTATGCTAAAATATAGCAAGTGAAATTATTAATAATTATTATTACAAGGAAATGGCTTAATTCAAATAAGATGATACTTAAAATAATGAAATTGTCTTTAAAAATGCAAGTATTCTTGTTATAGGATCATATATTAATAATGTTATCAAATATTTTTTAAATATTTTTGGTGTTCTTACTTCCAATAATATAATTCATAATAAAATGTTAAAAACATTAATAAGATCTCCAATTGAATATTTTGATACAAACCCTTCTGGTAGATTAATTAATAGATTTTCAACGGATTTATCTTTGGCTGACACTTAAATTTAATAAACTATAACAGACATTTTTGAACAAGGTTCTTAATTCATTGTCTCTTTAGTTACTATTGCAATATTGTAACCTTATTTTACATTCCCTGCTCTTTTTACAGTTGCAAGTACCGTATTCATATTTAGAATCACTAGAATAGTAATATCATAACTTAAGATTTGTGATTTAATATCAAGATCTCCTTTATTTGATTAATTTAAAATATCTATTTATGGTGTTACACAAATTAGAATTAATGAAAACTATTCTTGGATTAAAGACAAATTTCTCAAATTGTCAAACTAATCTATGTAAGCAAACTTATTATTTTTATATTCTCAAAAATGTTTTGGCTTTTATATTGACTTATTTGGTTAATTTGCTAATATAACAGGAATATTTTTGATTATTTTCATGATTGATGATCCTAAAATTTTTTCTCAGGCATTATTACTATTATCTACTTTCAATACTTAAGCAGGTACACTTCGATAATTCATGGCTTTTGATTCTATGATGAATAGTATAAATCGAATGTTTGAAATTTGTGATATCGAAATAGAAGATTAAAGTAAGTAATTATGCGATTTGGAAGTCTAAATTTGGCCCAGATTAGGAACGATTCAATTTTCTAATGTAGAAATGCAATACAGAAAAAATACTCCTTTTGTCTTAAAAGGAATGAGTTTTAATATTAAAGATAAAGAGAAAATAGGTATAGTTGGGCGAACTGGATCTGGTAAGTCTTCTATCATTTACAGTCTCTTTAGAATGACAGAAATTGAAGAAGAAGGGTATTTTATTTTAAATATTATATAGAACAATCTCTATTGATGATTAAGATATCAAAAAGATAGCCCTTAATAAATTAAGACAAGAAATAAGTATCATTCCTTAAGTTCCATTCCTTTTCAAAGGAACTTTGAGAGAAAACCTAGATCCTCTTAGAAAATTTGATGATAATAAAATTATAACTGCACTTATAGAAACAGGATTAGATGGCTTTTTATAATTATTGCCTGAAGAATTGAATCATGAAATTGATCCAGATTTATTTTCAATTGGATAAAAATAATTAATTTGCTTGAGTCGAGTTTTACTCAATAAAAAAAAGATTCTTGTTTTAGATGAAGCTACTGCAAATGTAGACATGATTACAGATTGTTTAATTTAATAAATAATTAAAGAGAAATTTAATGATTGCACTATTCTTACGATTGCTCATAGATTAAATACAATTGCAGATTATGATCGAATATTTGTCTTAGATGATGGAAAGGTTTTAGAATAAGGACATCCTTATGAACTCTTAGTATAAAATCCAAAGATTTCAACTTATATTAATAGTGATTCAGTATTTGCCAAAATGGTACTTTAAACTGGATCGAAGAACAGCAGTTAGATTTATGGAATAGCAAGAAAATGTTATCAAAAATATCATGATATTGGAAGTCGAAGTAATTGTAATAGTAAAATTTTTGATGTATCTCCAAGTAGTATAAATGAGTTTAACTTTTGATACTGCTAAATTTTAAATAATTATAACAATTTTATTCGAATATTTAAGGATCAGAACAAATTTTCAAGATGTTCATACTCTTCATTCAATGTTACTTTTCTATACATGAATCTAGTGGCAGCTAAATTATTACGATCTTCAGTATCTATTAATTGTATTATTTAATAAAATTAATTTTTATGCAATTCTATCATTATAGTTTTCTCCAATCCAAAATTCTTTAATTTCCTTTTCGAAACTACTCTATCTAACATATCTAACAGAATTTCAAGCTAATTCAGCTAAATCTATTCCTGAAAAATCAAAAATTTATGATGCTTTTTTTGCATATAACAAAGGCTCATTTGTTAGATGTAAAATTAAAGGATCATCAGTTGATAAACATACATTAAGACCAATTTAAAAATATTTTTAAAAAGGGGATTTTGAATAACGACAAAATAATTTATTATTTGATACAGGTGATATTGCAATTCCTATTTATTCAAAATAAAACAGATATTACAAACAGGAGATTTTTATAATTCTAATCCATGATTAATGCCATCAGAAACTAAATATGCTGTTGTTAAATGATCTATATTTGCAGCTTCTCCGTAATGAGGTCGAAATTTAAATGTATTTAAACCTCTCTATTATCTTAAAGCATTCAATTTATATAAATTTGCATATATGTAATAATCCAATATGTATGCGGTGAATTACGATCTCATGACCAATCTTTTAGAGATTATTTAAGATCAGAAATTGCAAAATATTCGTACAAAGATTCATCATCAACAGTATTAAAACATGTTATTTAGAATAAGGCTTAATATAAAATGGATCTATTGTAGGATTAATAGTAATATAAAACAATGGTCTAAGTATATTATCAATCATATCATAAAAACAATCGATCATACCAGATTTTTGTAAACACTATAAAGTCTAGGTATTTATACCATCCATCTACTTTTGATGAATAGAGTTTATTTATAATAAACCATTTTCCAATTTTATGCCAATCTTCCATAGATTTCCCATTTATGGACATCCAATATCTTATTGCTATTCTAATAAATCCATCAATTGTTAAGTCAAATCTGCTAAGATATTTCCCTTTAATATAATTGTCAGTTCAAAAATATCTCTCTTATTTTAGGAGTTAAAGGATTATATTTTTTGTTATATCTATCAGATTGTTTATAAATTCCTTTAGCTGCTAGATTACTCTCTCAACACTATTTTTTACTTTATTAAGTAAAAACTTTTGTCATACTGAGTTAATAGATACTAAATAAGTGCAAGTTGTTTTTGGAATATTTATTTGAATATTTAATTTTAAAAATTTTGAATGAAATGATCAAGGTGTCAATAGATGGATTTATTTATTTTGTTTAAAACAATTTAATCTAGTTATCATAATTCTATACCGCTATTATGTAAGTTTAATTATCAGTGGAAAAGAAGGATAATAAATATCTAGTTACTTAAAATTTTTCAGCTTAATTGAATCATAGTATTAAGTAAAAATATACTGTTTAAATAACTGCAAAATAGCTCAGAAATTAAAAATTTGTTTTGAAATCTTAAATAAATCTAATTTTTTATTTCTTCAAAGGCAAAAGAATTCTATCCAAAAATAAGTTAGTACATTAAGATACGTGACATTGTCAAAAATAACTTTCTTGTCAAAAAAAGTTCTTATCTATTAATATTGTGTATTTTTCTTTGTAATCATTTAGCTGCTATTTCTTTTTGTCAATTATGTGGATTAATTCAATCCACTTCATTTAATTGTGCTTTTAGAATAATTAATACAATTCATTAAAAAATGAAGATTCACTTGATGTTTATAATGAATAATCTTTCCAAAAACTATCTAATAAATCGTTATCTTCAATTATAGAAATTGGTGGCCCACTACTTTCACTGTTATTTAAATACAACTTAATCTTATCTAGAGTGAGTATCAAATTCTGAATTCTATTGAATTTTGAGTTGTAGTAAATTAGTTCCATTGCTCTACTTCTGCTGTTTATTCATATTTTAAGTTCAACTTACTCTTATATGTTTAGCGTCTAATTATACGTTATTAAAATAATAATTCTCTTAATCTATGAATTTCAATATATAACCAACCCAATTCTTTAACCATAATGAACAAAACTATAACATTAATATTATCATCTGTTTTTGTAAAAATTCTTCAATTTTCTTGAAGTACTTCATATTCTCTAAGTTAGATAGAACTTCCATTCTAATATTCCAAATAATATAAGGCTCCTTTTTTGCATTATGTTAAATGAATTTACTTGATATCTCACTATATTCATGACCATCAAATGAATAATAATCTCTTAGTTTTAAAATCTCAAGAATTTTTGATGCAGATTCTCTTGATTCCTAAGTCTTTGCTCCTTTATATGGTTTTCTTGGTTTAATTATTTAAAAAATATCAAAATTTAATGCTTCTTTTTTTTCATCATCTGTTGTATCACTAAATAGTTTTAAACGCATTAACAAATACAGTTTTTTACTATTTTTAGGATTCAATTCATACACTTTTAGAATAATCTCTCGTTAATTTTAAATCAAGATATTATGTTTATAAATTTTAATCATCAGCAAAATATTAAATTGACCATCCTTTAGCATCTGGTTCTCCTTTAAAATTCATTCATATTATTTAATTAATCTATTTTATAAAATAAAATACTCTCTTAAACTTTAATAAAAATTTTAAACTGCTTAAGAAGATAAAAAACTTCTTCAAACTCAATTATAGTATATAAATATTTAAATAATACTTGATTACAATTCATAAATATCTAAATTGATGGAAAAACTATAGTTAAGAATAAAGATGCTTAATATAAGAGATTATAAAATAATAAAAATGGTTGAGAAGATACAAAATAATGAAAAGTCAATAGAAACTAATAAAAAGTAACTATTTTAATTAAATTGGATTTACATACGAATTACTTTGGCAGGAAGAAAGATTAAAAGATGAAATATAGTATTTATCGGAAATGATTAATATAATACAAAGAAACAAAGAGCAATTAAACAGTTAATAATAGAAATCATAGTTTCTTTATAAATATATTCATTATACAAAAATTTAAATATGTATTACAAACATAAGTTTGGAGAGTACAAAGAAAAAAATAGGATATACAAAGTTAAGAATAGGAATTACAAAGAGTAGAATAGGATATACAAAGAAATGAAGAGGAATTAAATGAAAATAAAAAAGAACTATTGTTAAATGACAATTATTTTATTATAATTGCTTAATTATCGTTAGGAAGCAAAGATATTTTAATAAATCATAATGATCAATGGATAACTCTCACTGATTTGATAGAAATATTAGTTTCTTTAAATGAACAAATGAATCACTAAATAACTTAAATATGAAGAAAACAATTACATAAATGAAATACATTATTTTTAAAAAATGAAAATGCTTTTTTTTAAACAATATTATATAAATTTTTTCATTTTTGTCACTACTTATTTTACTTAACTAGAAACACAAATGATTGATTTTTTGAAGAAAGTTTTAATCCTTATCCTTATTTCAGTTTCTAATTAAATTAATCATAAAATATTTTCTCAACCTACTAAACTATTTTTAGACTTTAGAAACAGCTAAATTCTGAAATTGACTGTCAAATTGAATAATAATGATATCATCTATTTGAAAAAGCATAATATTAATAGTCCTAAATAATTAATTAGAATAAATTTTAAATGTGAAAATATTTGATATTATTCATAATTATTGTTTCTATTGTTGAATAAAAAGAAAACTTTCAGTCTATTTGATAGAACTAATGATATATTTATTTTTGAGTATTTTATGAAGAATCTTTATAAATAAAGGGATTATTAGAATTATTCGAAAGTAAATTCATTTTTATCTTCAAAATATTAAGAGAAACTTAGTATAAGCAACCACTTTTTTTAAATGGTTAAGAGGCAAAATGTTAGATTATAATTAGTTGAGCTGAATATATGTAATCTTATTTAAAAATTAATATTGTATGAATGATTCAGAATTAAATACATCAATATTATAGATAGATCAATTTATTTAAAAATAAGATAATGGATATTGTTCATAAACTATATATAAACATGATCAATTTAATCTAAAAGATTATATTTAATGGTATTGTTTTGTATGGGCAGATAATTTAATAAGGATTAGATCGTCTTAAACAAATTTGATAGCGAAGGAACCTAGAATAAAGGTTTAATATTTTACCTTTTAGTTTTTCTCCTTTAGAAGCAGGTATTTCATCATTGAAATAAAAAATGACTGGTTTCCAAAATGGAGATTTGGTTGGACCCATGATGACATTGATTGGAAGATGAGTAAAAGTAAATGAATATTTCATCCATATAATTACTCCAGTGACAAAGTCTTATCTATTGATTTGAACTTAATATGAATTGCTAAATGATANTAATTGCTTAATTATCGTTAGGAAGCAAAGATATTTTAATAAATCATAATGATCAATGGATAACTCTCACTGATTTGATAGAAATATTAGTTTCTTTAAATGAACAAATGAATCACTAAATAACTTAAATATGAAGAAAACAATTACATAAATGAAATACATTATTTTTAAAAAATGAAAATGCTTTTTTTTAAACAATATTATATAAATTTTTTCATTTTTGTCACTACTTATTTTACTTAACTAGAAACACAAATGATTGATTTTTTGAAGAAAGTTTTAATCCTTATCCTTATTTCAGTTTCTAATTAAATTAATCATAAAATATTTTCTCAACCTACTAAACTATTTTTAGACTTTAGAAACAGCTAAATTCTGAAATTGACTGTCAAATTGAATAATAATGATATCATCTATTTGAAAAAGCATAATATTAATAGTCCTAAATAATTAATTAGAATAAATTTTAAATGTGAAAATATTTGATATTATTCATAATTATTGTTTCTATTGTTGAATAAAAAGAAAACTTTCAGTCTATTTGATAGAACTAATGATATATTTATTTTTGAGTATTTTATGAAGAATCTTTATAAATAAAGGGATTATTAGAATTATTCGAAAGTAAATTCATTTTTATCTTCAAAATATTAAGAGAAACTTAGTATAAGCAACCACTTTTTTTAAATGGTTAAGAGGCAAAATGTTAGATTATAATTAGTTGAGCTGAATATATGTAATCTTATTTAAAAATTAATATTGTATGAATGATTCAGAATTAAATACATCAATATTATAGATAGATCAATTTATTTAAAAATAAGATAATGGATATTGTTCATAAACTATATATAAACATGATCAATTTAATCTAAAAGATTATATTTAATGGTATTGTTTTGTATGGGCAGATAATTTAATAAGGATTAGATCGTCTTAAACAAATTTGATAGCGAAGGAACCTAGAATAAAGGTTTAATATTTTACCTTTTAGTTTTTCTCCTTTAGAAGCAGGTATTTCATCATTGAAATAAAAAATGACTGGTTTCCAAAATGGAGATTTGGTTGGACCCATGATGACATTGATTGGAAGATGAGTAAAAGTAAATGAATATTTCATCCATATAATTACTCCAGTGACAAAGTCTTATCTATTGATTTGAACTTAATATGAATTGCTAAATGATAGATCTTCAAAAGTGCATTTCATTAAGTCCACTTCATAAATTAAAACAGGATCACTATTTAATTAGTCTTTTCTGATGCTTTCAAGTAGAGGTTCATGTTTAATCCACTGTTTCATCCATTTCATATTGACTCCATAGACAGAATCCCTTATTTAGGGGTAGGAAAGCATACCAAAATGTCAATTTTTAATCCCGATATTCACCATCTTCGATCGACTGGAGATACAATTAACCTTTGTCAGGCAAGACTAGTCCATCTTAATTTAGGTATTTGTCTCTTGCTTATATTAACTCTTAAATGTTTCCCCGATAGAATAACATATTGCCCATCCATGCAGATATGATAATATCAACCTTGCAATCTAATTCTACTTCTTTTATGGCTTTTTTATGGAGGGTGACATTGTTTATTTAATTGGATTCTAATATTTTATTTGCATGATCATGTGATTTCATAGCATATACATGTTTAGCTCCAGATCTAATAAGTAAAATTGGAATTAGACCAAGACCAGCATTAAGATCTAAAATTACTTTATCTTTAAAGAGATGCTTATTGCGTGTGATTGCATTTATAAATGGCTGGATGCGATCTTAATCTTTAAGAATATCCTCATCATTAAGAAAATTGTTACAATCCATTTAATTAAAATGTCTGAATTTGCATGTGATACTTGTGAAAAGCAATTCAAATTAAAAAGAACATTAGAAGCTCATAAAATGATACATACAGGAGAGAAACCTTATTAATGGTATAAAATAACTTATTTAAATATGGAAAAGTCCTCAGTGTCAACAACGTTTTAGATAATATTCTTCCCTATAAAAGCATCAAAGAACCCATTCTGGTGCAAAGCCGTATGAGTGTGAGGAATGCAAATAAGCTTTCTCTCAAGTATATAGTTATATTTGAGTAGATCTCTAATTTAAAGAGACACTAACGCAAACACTCTAATGAAAAACCTTATAAATGTGAGGATTGTGGAAAATAGTTCATTACAAGTCAGAATTATTAATAACACAATTCAAAACATTAGTAAGATCGAAAATAATACAAATGTGAGAGTGGATGTGGAAAAACTTATTTTTATATGTGTAGTTTAAAGAAACATGAAAAAGAAATGCATTAGAAGAAAGAAAAGCCTATTTTCACGAATGAATCATTAAACCAATAAATAAAAAACCTTAAAGATTTCTTTACATGCAATCATCCTTAAATAATTCATAAGAATCATGTAGATGTTCTGTTTAATGGATGTTTGTATTATTACAATGAAGGTAGTACAATATGATAACTAGAAAATCAAAAAATTGAATATCATGAACTTGTTGATGCTGCTAAACAAGAATGTGATCCAGTGAAAGAACATCAACATTTTTAAAAGAATTAGCAATTTGCATAGATAGATTGTTAACAATGTCCTTAAGAAATAGATTGTTGTTTAGCTAAAAATTAAGGCAATATCCAAGAATAAGAATATCCACAATCCTATGTTTTACATTATCATGGACCGAATTGTGGACATCCTATTGTCTTGCATAATGGGCATGTCGATTATTTAGTCAATGAAATGCTTCATTATCCACATGATGGGCATTGTGACAATCATGGAATTCTGAATAGAATCACAGTATAATGAAAAACATTAATAATTATATAATTCAAAAATAATGTCATTAAGAAGCGTTGTCGAAATTGTAACTCATGTGGAAAGCTTTAGAAATGTTGATCTCTATTATTAAGGTGTTTACTTCTTAAGAATCACTATTCATAATGATGCTCCATAAGATGTATTCAAATTTATAATTTTTAGGTTAATAAAATCTATGCTCATCCACATGATCCTTGTGAATCCTATAAAACTTATCCATAGGAGGCTTAATAGAATGTTAATCCACCTAAATACTATGAGACTCATATTTTTAGACCAGCATCAATAGTTACATCAAATTCAGCATTTTATACTAAAGCATTTTTCATCAAATTCTGTGAAGAGGAAATAGAACTAAATGATATTTGTAATTTCAGAATAGAATTTGATGCAGGTCCAAAAAAAGAATAATCACTAATCATGTAGGTTGATTTAATGTTTTTTGATTGTTTGAATTCTTAAAAAGATTAACCCAAACAAGAACCACTTTATACAAAATAAGATAAAGAAGATTATGCTATTCCAGATGGAAAAATTTAAGCAACTGCTAAATTTAAGATCAAAAATGTTTTACAAACAAATCACTAATTTGTACCAATCATCTTTGAAGAATAAAATTTTTGTTAAGCAAACATGGTTGTACATACTATTACTTTGGATTATCGTTTTCGTACTCATCCTATTTAATTATTTTAATTTGCTAGACTTAAATTTGAAGAGCGTAATCAATTATTAGAAGGAAAAGTGCCTAGCACTCTTGATAAAAATAAAAATCAATCAAAACCCTTAATAAATTCAGATTAAATTTCAATGTTTGAAACAATTTAAAAATAATACAAAGAGTTGAAAGGATTAGATTATTATGGAATGTAGTAGGAATTTGTAGAAAGCTTAAAAGGCTATTATGAATAACTTTACTAACATTATAATTTAATATATTCTAAATGCATATTAGAGAAATAGAGAAAACATTTCAAAAAGTATTTATATCCACCTCTTAAATTGATTGTCCCTGAATATATAACAAGTGAAACTTATTAGAATATAAAGGGATAATTAACCAGGAAGGAATTAAATTAAAGAATAGAAGAGAAATTCCATACTTCAGATCCTGAGACTATCATACATTCAATACTTAATGAAACAAATTTGATTAGCTGTTAATTATTTTAAATGTGGATTAAAGTGCTTGATTTGTATCGCATAAGTCCAAGATTCTGTGTAGCATTATTATAATTTGATTACTAAAAGATTATTAAAAATAGATGGCAATAATTTTGTATAAAATCTCCAACACAATAATTACTGGACAAAAATTTAGGAATAGAACATAAATAAAAAAGTGATAAAATTAGATAAGAATCTAAAGTTTAAGAATTAGGAGTAGAAGATTTAAATTCCTATCCTAAAATAGAAACTTAGCCAATTATCTTTGAAGAATTTACTCCTAGAGAAGATAAAGATAAAAATGAAGAAAATATAGTTGATGCAGATATAACTAATAGTGAATATGATATAATGTCATATAGAGGAATTCATTTAATAGTTTTGGTACATGGTTTTTAGGGTAATTCATATGATATGAAATTATTTAAGAATTACATTTCATTAGCCCATCCTGAAGCAATGTTTTTATGTTCATCAATAAATGAAGAAAATACTGAAGGTAATATATAAGAAATGGGAGAAAAGCTAGCTACTGAAGTAATTAATTTTATATCTGAAAATTGTCCTGAAAATACTTTAGGAAGACTAAGCTTTATTGGACATTCATTAGGAGGAGTAATAATCAGAGCTTCATTACCTTATCTTGATAAATACTAAGATAAAATGTATACTTACATTAGTCTTTCATCTCCATAATTAGGATATTTTTACAATGCTAGCAAAATTGTAGATGCTGGGATGTGGGTATTAAAATAATGGAGAAAAAGTAAATGTTTAGAATAGTTATAAATGACTGATAATCGTAATATTGAAGAAACATGTCTTTAAAAATTGGCTTAGGCAAAAGGTTTAGCTTGGTTTAAAAATGTTTGCTTTTTTAGTTGTATCTAAGATAGTTATGCTCCTTATGATTCTGCTCGAGTTCAATTATCTAAAGAAGCTATTGAAGATCAGTATTTATATAAACAATAACTTTAGGAGAAATAAACCATATGTTTAAATGGTCAAGGCTTTATTAAGACATCTTGAAAATACCAATGTTTATCGTATTGATGTCAATTTTGAAATTTAAGAAAAGTAATTATATATTAATTGTTTTAGAAATCTTGATACATTAATTGGTAGAACTGCTCATATTTAATTCTTAGAATGCCAACCCCTATTAAGAATGGTTGTTAGTTTATATGATCAATTCTTCTGTTGAAAAATTGATATTTTATAATTTATTTAAAAGTCGATTAAATATAAATTATATAATGACATCAGCCTCAATTAATAATTCGTATTAAATTTAATGTAAAGAATTTAAGCACTTTCCAATTAGTTCAATCCTACAATTGCTCCTCCTGCTGCAAATGTAACTTATCCTTGGGTTATGAAATATCCTGATTTCTTCCCTTTTGAATAAGTTGGTAATCTGAAAGGCAAAACTATAATAATAAGTGGAGGATCAAGAGTATATTCAAATTTTTACATATTCTTAGGGAATTGGATTGGCTATTGGAATTAGAGCTGCTAAAGATGGTGCGAATGTTGTTATTCTTGCCAAAACAGTAGATCCACACCCTAAATTACCTGGTACAATTGCTTCAGCTTGCGCAGAAATTGAAAAAGCAGGAGGAAAGGCTCTAGGAATTTAATGCGATATCAGATTTGAAAAGGATATTCAAGCTGCTGTTTAAAAAACTGTTGAAACCTTTGGTGGAATTGATATTGTCGTGAATAGTGCAAGTGCAATTTCACTTACTGATTCTGAATCTACAGATATGAAGAAATATGACTTGATGCATTAAATCAATACAAGAGGAACTTATTTAATGAGCAAAACTTGCATTCCTTATCTTAAGAAATCATCAAATGCTCATATTCTTAATTTGTCACCACCATTAAACATGCAATCAAAATGGTTTGCACCACATTTAGCTTATACAATGGCTAAATATGGTATGAGTATGTGTGTACTTGGTATGAGTGAAGAATTTAAAGGCTAAATTGGAGTAAATGCTTTATGGCCACGAACTTCAATTGCAACAGCTGCAGTATAGAATGTTCTTGGTGGAGATTCTATGATGTAAGCATCTAGAAATGTGGAAATTATGGCTGATTCTGCATATGTTATATTAACAAGTTGTCACAAGAAGACAACTGGAAACTTTTTTATTGATGATGAAGTCTTAGCAAGTGTTGGAGTTAAAGATTTTAGCATATACAGATGCGATCCAAAATTCACTGATTCATAATTAGCACCTGATTTTTTTATCTGAGATAATTAAAAATGTTCACAACCAGTTAATATATATATTTGTCCAATAATATATATATAAAAATATTTATATAGAATTTAGAATATTAAAATTTTTGTTCATTAAACTTTTTATTGAATAATAAAAAAGTAGTTTTTTTCTAGAATTAAATATTAATTTAATCATCTTCATATTCGAGAATATATTTAATAATGCGAGCTATTTAAGAAATTTAACTCTCTTATTATTCACTTTTTAAGACTAGAAAGTGAAGAATTTTTTTCTATTTTTAAATTATTTACAAATGGAAACATAGCAAAAATAACTTGATGTAATTAGTTTCTTTTAAAATATAGGTCTCTGTATTTTCATACAAACCTGATCTCAATGATAAATCAAAAATAAAGTACAATATATCAATTACTTTTGATAACCAATCTTGGATCATTACAAAAAGGTAATTGATCTTACTAGATTTATAGATATTCTGAATTTGATGATCTCTAAAAATAATTAAAGATTTGTTTTAGAAATTAGTTGCCAGAGTTACCAAAAAAGACATATACGTCTTTTTTGTTATCAAAAACTCATGACGATATTGAGTAAAGGAGAATAGGACTTGATAAATACTTAAAGGTAGATTAATTATGTATAATTAGATGTTAACTTAAAAAAAAGAGATTTTGTCATCAAATCAAATGAAAGAGTTCTTATAATTAGAGGAACATGCAAAAATATTAGTTGTAAATGAGCCATAAATAGTTCATGAATTTAGTGGTTTTCTACATGGAATAAGAGATTTTAACCTTTGTGTGGGGTAGGGAATATTATATGTTGTGAATTCTGATTATTCTATATTTAACCGATTGGATGCATATCTTTAAAACATGAAGGGACCCTGGGAAAAAGAGGATGGAAAATAGACAGTAATGCCTGTGGGATGTATAGAATGTTGGACAGAATCATAAGATGGAATTTATACACGTTAATGGGCTAAGATGTATAATTCATAAGCAATCTGTTGTTTTTGGGATCCATCAGCATTTGTTTTGTTAGTAGGGTATTTTTAAGAATTAATTCAAATATAGTCTTGATAGTGGTTCAATTAATTATTTAAAGGTACCTTACAGCTTAGGATTCAAGAGATGTGAAAATGACACGGAGATTGAATAACATTCAAGCAGAGTTACAGGATTATATTTTGATAATGAAAGATCTTTAATTCATTCAGTTTCGAAGGATTAAAGATATAAAATTAGAAATACCGTTAAATCTATACTCATTTATGGTATTGATAGAATTTATAAATATAAATAGATAATGAAATTAGTCCATATGAATTGACTGATATTGTAGTTAGTAAGTCTCGTAAGAAATCATTTGTGTCTGATAAGAATGGATTTATTTATATGTTTAACATAAATGAGGTATTACAATATTTAAAAACAGGATAAAGTGGTTTAGCTGAATATGATTAACATAAATATAAGACTTTTGAAATGTTTAAAATTAGATTCAAATCAAAATCTTCTAATGGCAATGGGTTAAGAAAATGGAGAAATTATTATGATAGACATAGGACCAGTAAATTGTGAAAAGCAACTTCAATAGATTAATTAACTTAATACTTAAATTAAAGGATATAGATACTGTTATTCATATAAACGTAAGGAATTGTTTGTTGGAACAATTGAAGGTACAATTTAATTTTGGGATCTTAATACAAAATAATTAATATATGTAATAAAAGCACATGATTCAGAAATTACACAAATGTAGTGGATTGAAGAGGATCAACATTTATTAACTTCGAGTAGAGATAAAGAAATTAAAACATGGAAATTACCTTAAAATTGGAGAGATAAACCAGTTATATGAATTTAATACTCAATAACTAAAAATTATTATTAATTGTCTCATAAGTTTTTTAGATTTTTTTAATATTTTATTTATAAGTGTTAATAAAATTGTATTGAGAATACAAATTTGTGATAATCAAATAATTTATAATCAAAATATTAATAAATTTCAATACTTTATTTCTTTTTTTGTACTCAGTATAGTATTTCTAATATGAATACCAGAGAATGTCTTTAAATAACAAGTTTAAATCATTCTTTTGGAGAAATTCCTTTGAGTCAATACTTGAATGTCTTATTTTATGTTTTAATTTGATTATCCTCTTCTTGGACTACTTTGTTTAGATGAATAATCGAATGTTTCTAAATTAGGAGCAGATGCTCTAAGTGATATTGGTCTAAGGATTAACTATGTAGAGTCTGTTTAAAGATGATTGACTTTTTTTTAAGGTGATTATTCAGAAAGATATGGTTTCTAATTTAAAGAAGGTACAGAAATTAATTTATAATTGAAGTTTAATTTCTTTTAGATAGGACTCTCAATTTTAGATCTAACTTTTTATGGACTTGTATCTGGAATAGATAGTAAGGTTGTAGTAGACTTCAATGATTTAGTTGATATTGTGAGCAAAGATTATTATTATGGTTGTAAATTTGAACTGGACCAGAATTCTTATGTTGGTTTCTCTGATTTCAGTAATATATTATGAAATTTAGTCATTTTATTTGAACTTTTGCCACATTCATTACAATGACAGCTAAGTCTTCGTTACTGGGATTCATTAATTTCATACATCTTTTCTCTTAATACTTTCTTCTTTTATTATTTCTTATCCCTTTATATGAGTTTATCTATCAACATAGTACGATGATGAAATAATAATCTTCTTGATTTCTCTTAATTATCTGTTTTTATTATTGAAGCCTAAGACACTCGATATTTTGGTACTTCTGCAAATTAGAAATAATGTGATGCATTTAAACTTCGAGCTATTATACTTATATTTATTCTACCTCTTAATCTTCCCTCAATAGAACAACTCTAACTAATGGTTTTTGTTTTCATCTTCCAACTCAATTATTATTATATTGATATTTTATCTCAATTTATGGATACTATTTACAAGAATACAACTCTCAATTCTCATGCTAAATCATCAAGCACTTCACATATGATGGCAAGTCCATTTTCAACTTATACTCCATAAACATGTTATTCAATTCTACAATTTCTACCATATATCTAATCATCTGTTAAAAAATAGCAAATGAAAAAATTTATAATTAAAGAAAGGACTGAATATGATAAGAAAAAAACAATTATAGAATCAGGTTTATTAACTTAAAGAGGCATGACTAAATATCTTAAACCAAATAGTATTACAATATATCATTCAAAGGGTTGAAATGGTAAAAAAAAGAATTAAGACTTTCTGATAGTATTATAGAAACAAAATTGAAAATTGCTGATTTAATATTGAATACAAAAGGAGGATAATCTCGTAAGGAATTATTAATCGAAAAAATTTAGACTCAAATCGAAAGCCCAAGATAAATTTTTAGCTCAAGAACTATTAAGAGTGAACATAATGTCAATTAATTTATAGATAGAATAAAGTCTTAAACTATCCCACATAAATTAAGACAATAAGTATAATCTCCATCGAAAATTAATCAATCTCAATAAAAAATCATCCAAAATTTCACAACTACATATTAAACAGAATGATTTTATTATACAATAATTTCATATCATTATTTAAATTGTTTTAGCTTCGCTATTTGTTTTTCATTATTTTTTGTAACTGTACAACCACACTCTTTGCAGTACATTGTTAATTTTTTAATATCTAATTTTAAGTGTTTTGCTAATGGAACTATGTCAAATTAAAACTTATGAATAAATAAATGCAAAACTATTATGTAACTTATGTATTTATCCTTCAAAAAGTTTGATCTGCTAAAATTATATACATTTTCTCCTTGACCAGGAGTTGCTTAATAAAATTTCTCCAAAATAGGAGTTACTAATTTATAATTATATATTCCTAGTTCATGAGCTATATTTTATGCATTTTTATTTTAAAAAACTTATTTAAATTGGAACTTAAATAAAATATTCAAATATTCCAAATATTTTAAAATTGTCAATTTTGTTTTGTTATCAAAAATTAATCCAGATGCTATTTATATTACTTAAGGATGATAATGATATAAAGTATCTTCTCTTTTAGTGCTTATAAATACTTATAATTTTGAAATGTCTAATAATTCCATATCCTCTTCAGATACTATTGACCTTATATTATATATTTAGAAAATCGGAACGTTGCCTTTAACAAATTCAGGAAGTAACTCTTCTTTAATTGCAGCTTCTTCCATTTAATGAATTTCTTTTTCTATCTCTAACTGTTCTTAAATCTCTTACTATTTTTAATTAAACTTTTCTTTAATTGAATCTGCCTAAACAATATTCTCTTCTTCAACTTTATTAGTTTCCATCTACCTCATTTTTCTTCTACTTTTATTTGTTCCCATTTCTTCAGCCACCATTTTCCTTTATTCAAAATAACTTAATCCATCTTCAAGTGCTGAATTCCTAGATTGTTATTGTTTGTTCTATTTGTTTATTTATTATTAAAGAGTAGCTTAGATTAATACAGGATGTAATGAAATAGTATTTCCTTAATGCACACCTGTGATTATTTGAAATATTACCAACAAAAATATTAGATTATGTATGATTTTATCTTCCAATCCAAGTCATTTAATCATTCGATAATTTAATTACTTTTCTAGTTTAAGGTTCACTTACATCATCACCATTTTTTGTTAGTATTTAAATATTAGAATAGTTTGGAATCCCTTAAGGACATCCTAAAACTATTGGATTAGGTTCTTCTTTAAAATTTAATGAGACTTCCATAAATATTTATTATTAAAATTAGATTAATTTCTAAAATTTATTTTTTATCATTTAAAAAACAATTAATTTTGCTTAATCTAAATGAGAATTTATTTTTCCTATTTCTAGAGTAACAAAATCAATTAATTTGACATCATATTATTTTAACAAAAAATATCAATTTTAATCAATGACTTCAGGATCCTTATTATCTAATTTCTCTATCTTTTAAGGTTGAACTTAAGAAGAATTTTGCTCTTAGATATTTGCTTATTTAATACTTTCATCTTACATTTTACTATTTTCAATTACATTACCTTATACTAATATTACTTATTCCTTTTTTTACAATTGAGAATCATTTAATTCAATATTCTAAGGGTCTTCATCAAGTACAGAATTATCTTTTTCTTTAGGTTGATTTTAATTATTACTTCCTTAAGTTTCATTTACTATCACTTATGATTATTAAAGTTTTTTAGTGCTATTTTATCTTCTAAGCTTATCAGATATAACATTTTCATTTTTTACTTCATCACTTTTTTGGTTATTTTAATCAATTTTTTTCGTTTTGTTTAACATTTTTATAAATTCCTCATCAAGTTCCTCTTTATCATGTAGGATTTAGCTTTTAGTATTAGTTTTTTTATTTTCATCATTTTATTTACTTTCAATTATTTACAAAGATTTATGAGTCTTGACATTGTACCATTGTTTTTCAGTTTAATCAATTATTTATTCCTTAGATTTTTATTCATCATCACAATCATTAATAATTTTTGTTTTTCCTTGATTATAATTTTTATATTTAGTTTTATCAAAAATAATTGAATAAGCTCCACTTTATTAAAAATTCTTTGGCTAAAACTTGAATCCTGTTTAATCTGATTTAACTTGATGCGATTAAGCAAAATTAGCTTTTAAATGAGTTTTTTTTTCTATATCTTATCTTTCTTATTTATTTACAGAATTTTTAGATTAGGCTTCGTTAATTAATAATGATTCTCCAAGATCTTCATTATTTTTTAAAATTAATTTTTGATTTTATAATTTATCCATTATTTGGTCTTTCCTAGAATTATCAAATTAGGTTATTTATTAATTATTATTTAATTATTATGATTGAGTTTATATCTCTTCATTTTTATCTAATTAAATATCAGTTTGATGATTATTTTTCTAATAAGCAAAATCATTAGGTTAAACATAAATACTGTTTACAATAGAATTAAGTTCTGAATACTCATCTTAATTTTATTTTACACTTTAAGGTCTGAAATCTTTAGAATTTTATATTTCTTCCTTATTTTGGGGAACACCTTAAGAAATATCTGAAGAAATAAATTATTATTTATTTTCTAAACTTTCTACTTGCTCTAAATTTTTTATAGACTTTTAAGATTTTTAATCAGGAATCTAAGATTTTTATTAATCATTCTAAATTTGTATTAATTAAGATTAATTTTAAACTTCAGGATTTTTTTATTGATTTTGATAAGTTAGTTTTTATTCCGTTGTCTCAAAATTTGTATCAATTTTATTTAGTTGTTCATTTAATTAATTCATTTTATCATCTATTTGATCATTTTAATGAGAATCTTCGTATTATTCATTTTGTTTGTCATATTATTTATCTTATTATTAAGCATCGTCTGGATAAAAATCAGGGTCAGGATTAATTTATAATATTTTTTTTGACGAATTCTGTTTCTAAGTCAAATTATTAATTTATTATTTTTTTGTATTTGAACTATTTTTGGTTTAAGGTTTAGTTTATTCTGATAAAAATTCATTTGAAAATTCTTGATCCTCATTATTTAAATGACTTTAAAATTATTGAGCTTTACACTATTATTCATTAGTGTTCTATCTTAATTCTATAGTTTTTTAATCCAATTATTTATGATGTTCATCTTAGTCATTAGTTTCAATTTAATTTTTAATTTATATTGAGCGTTTATTAACTTTTGGAGTTTGCTTTTCATTATCTTACTTTTTCTAACTAATTTATTAATCCTATTAAGAACTTTTGCTTATAAGTACATCTTGATCGACATCTTCAAAATCGCTTAGTGAATAGCGATTAGAACTAATCTATTAAATGGATTGATTTTGATCCTATTTATTTTAAATTTGTATGATCATAGCATTTGAATTTGTTTTCTTTAATTAATTTGCACTATTGTTTATTGATTTTTATTATTTTTTTTGAGTTTCAACTAAATTGGTTGAACTTGAAGGTGTGCTTTATCGTTGGTTTTTGAGATCAATATTAATTTTGATTTAATTTTATTAAGAAGATTCATAAATAATATTTGATTGTTCACTATTTTATTATGTTTCATTACTACTAATTTATTTATTAGTATTTTCTTTTTAGATTTAATCATTCTCTTTTTAATTGACATAACTAAATGATATAACTTGAGATTGAACTCTGTTTTTTCTATTTTCAGGTAATATTTTTTTAATTTTTTATTTTTGAGATTTTTAGATTATATTTGGAAATCTAGTATGTCTTTTTTCAGTTCCATCACTTTCTTCTGTAAATTCAGTTTTAATTTTTGTTGTTTTTTTATTTATTTTTTGTTAATCACAAATTTCAGAATTAGCTCTTATTTATTTATTAGGTGTTTGTGTATTTTTATTGGCTTTGTTAATATATGATTACTTATTTTTTATCTAGGATTGAATATAAGAATGCTCAGTTTATTATTCCTGTTTAATTTTAAATTTTGCCATTTATCTGACTGGCTATGATTGATAAATTTCTCTAGGAGGATTATCATATTATGATACAATTTATTATACATTTTCAACAGCAAACATTATTTAATCAAGGAATTGTAATAATTGTGATCTAGTGACTGGTTTTTAGAGGTTGCTGTTAGTGGAATCTAATTTTGGCAACGATACACCACCTTCTCTTTTATTTTTGGGTATATTTTATAATCTAGTTTGAATATTTGGAGACATAGATTTGTCAGGATATTGATTTTAAGTGTAAAGACGATTAAGGTGATTTGATTTAATGCTAGGTCGTTGATGGAATTGCTTCAAAGATTATAATTATTTATTTACTATGCTTTAATTTAATGATATAATAGAAGAATTATTAGGATGTCGATTACTCTCTGTTTGAAATCTTGAAGTTCCTTTTTCCTTTTACTTTTTGAGGAGATTTGAATTGAAATCTTTTAGGTATTTATCTTTTTTTGAATCATATTATTTGACTCCTCCTTGATTTGCTGTTTAAATTCCATCAAGTTGAAATGCCGGGCGTCTACACTGTTATTCTAAAAGTGTACTTTTAAGGATTCATCTAGAAAATATAATAAATTAAAAAATTTAAGCAATATAATGAATTAAAATATTTTCGAGAGTGCTAACCAAAAATAAGTAATTGTTATGTTATTTATTGAATAATAGTAACTTTATAAAGCATTATCAAAATATAATGGTCCAACAACTTCGACACCAAGTATATTGTCAGAATATTTATCATCTGCAAAAACATAGACATCAAATAATAAAAACAACTTTAATAAAACAAAGCCTTTGTTAAGTCCATAAAATATTACTAAGCCTATTTAAAATGATTCATTAAGAATTAAGACTTCCACTCTTCACATTACATAAAAACAACAGGTTTCTCATCATATTAAAAGTCTTTCCTCAGATATAAAATAGCAACCATAACCTCCTATAAGAAGGAGATTAAGATAAGAAAGAATGATTTTTCAATCAGAAACATAACAAGCTCCATTTTTGATCATTTAAAATAAAGTAAGAGATTCAAGAAGAATGGATACTTTTAGAAAGAGTACTTTACCTTCATTGTAGTTAGAATCACAAAGAAGTATCTAAAATACATCTCCAAGAATAACAGATATTCCTTTAGTGCCCATTCAATAAATAACTGAAATTCATGATTCAAAAAGCCAATTATTTTAAGAAGCAGAAAAAATATAAATGGACTAAGTAAATAAGCCAAATGAAATTGAATTTGTAGATGAATGCAAAAAATCATCTGAGTTATTCAATCATATAAAAAGATAGGTAAGTATAACTGAACCAAATAATGTACCAGAATCTCATAATACTAATGAATTTGAATAAGAGAACTTACATACTGAAAAAGAAGTTAATTGGGATGAAGAAGAATTATAATCATCAAATGCTATGAAAAAATTAAGCGTTAAAATGAAATTCAAAAATGCTGTTTCTCAATAAGTGTAGAATATGTTTAAAAATAGAGAGGTAATATTTTTATTAAGGTAGTTAAAATCCCTATTTACTGTTATCATTTCACCTGAATTTAGTTCAAAACATGAAGAGGAAAGGTAAAAAATTAGCCATTAATTTGAATAAGGAAATTTTATATTAGCAAAAAATTTTTAAAATATGAAAGATAAATTTTAACCCAAATAAACTAATAAATATATTAAAGATAAATATATTTTAAAACATCATCACAAAATTAATGCTGTAATTTAAAATTAAATACAAAAATTACATACTACCAACAAAGCATTCTAAAGAAAAATATAAATGATTAAGGATACTTAATGGACAACCAAAGAATGCGATTAACCATAATAATAATAATTCTCATTATTGAATAAATTCAAAAAATAATCCATCTTTTCCAACCAGATTAATTAAGCTTAAATACTATAGAGTAATTTAGAATAAATTCTACCAAATCTTATGGATGATGCTAATAAAATTACCATTACTATTACTAATACACTTTTGTAAAATACAACTTTAGAATTTAATAAACCTAAATTTATTGTTCATATGGATTCTATTATTGATGAATAATTAATTCAGCCAATTACATCACCTAAAAAAACAATTCTGCATTCATCTTCTTTACATTCCTCTTTTAAATTACAAAAAATTTAAAATTCAGCTTCTTAATCTGTTATTATCAATAAAGATCATATTTCAAATCATAATATTTATAATAGTATTTAAAATGCAAATATTATTGAAGATAATAGCAATTTAGATTTTAATTAAGAATATTCTAAAGTAAGTATGCAAATATTATAATTAGTCAAATTTATATGTGAGATTATATTATTAAAATAGATTACATAAAATGCCACAAAAGATTTAATATACACAACATCATTTGAAAGAGATTGAAGAGGGTTTTTACTAATATGTCTCTATGATAACTGGTTCTTAGATGTAAATCTTGTTTTTTGATTTAGTTCTTTCTAAACTAGCCATTTTACGAAATAAGTTAAAAGCATAGAGATATCAAATTTAGTGTAGGAATCATAAATTTAGCTTGAGAGATATGATATTGCTTAGATAAGAAAATAGTTCTCATTTGATTTTGATAATTCGATTAGTTCTATAAGTAGTTAATCAGATTAGAGTAATTCATTTGATCAGATTTTAGAAGAACCTAATTAAAGTAATTGATTTCATAAAATTAGATTAGGATTGAAAGTTGATGATAGACATGAGAGTAAGATGAAAAATATAATATAATCGATGAAAAATTTGAGTGATGATTCTGAATCATAAATCTTTGTTGAGGATGTTGTTAAAAATTAAAAATGTATTTGAAATATCTTAAAATTTAGAAGTTTCAACTGGATTGTTAAATACAATAAAAAAAGTGAAAAATAAATTTCATTGTCCATTGAATGGATAGGCGATATTGAGTATTTTAGATTAAAGTACAAAGAATGATTTATTAACATTTTAAATAATGGAATAATCAGAAGAATAGATTTAAAAATTAATACATGGAGATTAAGACACAAATGCATTAACAAATTTAGATTATTTTTATACGTAATAATAATTACGAAAGATGATATATCATGGCATAGAAATGAGATATGAAGATATACTTATTGGAAGATATTAAAGTTAATCAAGAATGATTGATGTCGAACATTATGATTTGGTATAATCATCAATTCTTGAAGCACCTTAATAACATATTTCTTCATCTTAATAGTCTCAATAATCTCAGTAATCTTCAGAATTCTTATTGCTTCAAAAGTAAAAACTAATAAGCCTCAAAAATTAAGGGAAAAGTAGAAATTTATAAAGGGATAGTTTAACAGTTCTTATAAAGCCAAAGTTATATTCCAAGAATACTATAAATTCACCTGATGTAACTAATGTTCATAGTAAACCAACATCATAATATACAAACTAACTCACGTATAATATTTTTACTTCAGCTTCAACATAATATCTTACTAAACCCACTAATTAGTCATAATAATCTGTTAAAGTTTCAAGTGTTTAAAATTTAGAAGAAAATCTATCACATTTAGAAATGAGTCCATAATCATCATTAAAATCAATAAAATCTAAATCAGCCATTGATTCCTCAAATATTATAAGTTAAACAAATCCTCCTAAAATTAGAAAAAGTTAAAATATTAAAGAATTAGATAAAATGACAAAAGAAAAAGCAAATCAACATAAAGAATAAATTGAATTAAAAGAGGAAATAATTTATTCAAAAAAATAAAAATCATCTAATATTTCATTAATTTAATAACCAATTTTAGAAAATAAAGTATTTGTATTTATTTAATTTAGACTTTAAGTATGTTTTCTTATTCTTTACGTATGAGAAACTAGGCTCTTGGTCATAGCAGAAGATAAAACCTCGATTAATTCAAGATATTAGAATAATTAATATATGATAATGATTTCTAAGAAGTACTTTAATATAAATAGATAGTTTTATGAACATCTTTAATAAGTTCCATCAATGTATATAGATAGAAGATTAGAAAACAATGACACTTTATTGACTTTAGCTTCTAAAAGTGGATGCAAAGAAATGATAAAAGAACTTGTAAAGAAAGGAGCAGATATTAACATTTAAAATGTATTTTTTTACTTAAGCAGGATGATGGAAACACAGCTGTCCATCTAGCTCTTTCGTATGGCCATTATAAAATTGCAGACATACTAATTGGAGCCGGAGCCAACACTAATATTCTAAATAATATTGGTAAAAATGCTTGGAGTATATTATGATGAATAATCTCTACTATCAAATTCGTTTTATTTACTAACTTTAAGTATGTAAAAAATCTTTATAGGAGATTGGTTTATCTCCTCTGACTTCAGAATTACAAACATTCAGAGTAAATGTATAGTCAGAACCACTTATCGAAGGTCTTGGAGATTATGAACTCTCTTCTTTTAGTATAAGCAATCCTTGTATTTATTTTTTAAGCAATTCCACTTCTTAATTTAAACAATTAATTTTCTCATCTCTTTATTTATTTTCTTAAACTATTTAATCTACTTTCTTTTAAAGTTATTCTTTCTCATTTAAAGCTTGAGTGTATAACTTTTTATAGTCTTATCTATTCTCATACAAATATTCATGATTTTCATCATCTTCTGTCAAAAGATTCTTATATTTTAATGTCATATTGTTTCTACAATCTTACTTGTTTTATAAATTTATGATTTTATGCTCTAACTAATTCAAACCTTGTTTTGCTTCATTTATCATGATTCCGAACTTTTTTCTATCGTTTTCATCTTATACTGTCCTTAACATTGGTGATGTACTTTTTCTAGTCTATTAATCACGTTAAGCATCTAAAAATTTAAGTAATCCATTAATGTTATCAAATCCTTATTTTTTAAAAAGCGAATATAACTAATTTATAGTCTTTTCATCAGGTTTTGTCTTTTGATTAGACTCTGCATATGATGAATTTGATGAATATACTGCTGACTATCTTTTAGATGAACCTTTCAATATTAATTTATTGTACATTAAGATATATAAGGACTATTACATCGAGTTTTGTTTGTTTTATTCAATATGTCTTGAAAAGGAACAGAATTCATGTTAACTGATAAATTAATAATAATTTTATAAGAAATTGAGTATTATTATTTTTATAAACAATTATTATGATGCTTATCAAAATAATTTATGAATCATTATCAGATAATTAATTTTGATAACTTTCAATATGAACTCTTTTATATCATTTACATTTTTCAAAATAACTAATAAAGATTTATATAAGCTAATATAATATATATAATTCTAATTTTATTTCATTTTTACTAAATTGTTTGATTGCATCTAATTTTAGAAGATTTTTATTTATAAAATTACGATGATTGATTCATAAAATAATTATCTTTAAAATAATAGTTAATCTCAATATCATCAAAGTTGAATCTAGAGATGACTTGATAAAATCTAAGGATCAATATTTTATTTAATATTTATACTAATTTATAAGGAAGAAAAAAAGATTATTACTAAAGAGGAAGGATTTGGATGGGAATTATAAAGTAAATTCTTTTGAGATGATTTTATATATAATTAAATATACAAAATGAAAGGATTGTAGAGCACCAATAGAAAATTTGTGAATAATCACAAAAATTATTAATTATTTAATTATTATGGATCCCTCTAAAACATAAATGTTAAAGTTGTCACAATCAACAAAAGAGAGAGTGGAGGCCGCAAAATAATATATAGAAAAGAAATACTAAAAACTGCTATATGAATAAAAAGAGAAGAGAGAGAAGTGGGAATAATTAATTCAAAAATTGACAAATTTGAATTATACTTAGATTGAGCAATAAGTAATAAAATAGGACTTGCTTCATAAAGAAGCAGAAATATTGAGATTATAAAGATAGAAGTTGAGTATAAAAGACTTTGAACCAGTTGAGATAATAGGAAGAGGAGCATTTGGTGAAGTTAGATTATGTAGAAATAAGGTTTCAAATGATATAGTGGCAGTAAAAAAGATGAAGAAATCAGAGATGCTTTATAAAAACTAAGTATTGAATTAATAAACCAGGTATGTCACGTAAGAGCAGAAAGAGATTTATTAGCAGCATCAGACAATGCTTGGATAGTTTAATTGAAGTGTTCATTTTAAGATGAGAAGTAAAAATATATGTTTATGATAGATACTTATATTTAGTGATGGAATATTTACCAGGAGGAGATTTGATGACTTTATTAATGAAGAAAGACATCTTTACAGAGAAAGAATCTTAATTTTATATGGCAGAATCAATAATGTATATAAGATATGAATATATAAAAAAGGGCAGTTGATTCAGTTCATAAATTGAAATATATACATAGAGATTTAAAACCAGATAATATTTTACTTTAAGCAGATGGACATATTAAATTGAGTGATTTTGGATTATGTAAATATGTAGAATCTCGTGGAACAAGATTAGATGAAAGAATTAGTGTACATAAACCAGAAGATAAAGGTAGTAACACAACGAGCTTTAAAAGAAATAGAATTAAAGCATATAGTACAGTAGGAACTCCAGATTACATAGCCCCTGAAGTATTTGGGAAATCTGGTTATAATGAGACTGCAGATTGGTGGTCTTTAGGAGCTATTCTATTTGAAATGCTTGTAGGATATCCTCCATTTTTTTCTGATGATCCATCGTCTACTTGTTAAAAAATAATTAATTGGAAAAAAACTCTTGTTATTCCTCCTGAAGCTAAGTTATCTCCAGCTGCTACAGATCTTATTCTTAGGCTAATGACTGATGCTTCAAATAGATTGGGTGTTAATGGAGTTAATGAAATCAAAGCACATCCATTTTTTGCTGGAATTGATTGGAAGAATTTAAGATCTAAAGTATCTCCTTATATTCCAGAAATTAAATCTGAATTAGATACTAGAAATTTTGATAAATTTGAAGAATAAGAACCTTGGGTCCCTTAAGAGTAATTATTAAATTTAATTAATAAGTTCTGGTAAATCTATTAGAAAAGATGTCAATTTTATAGGTTATACATTTAATAGAGAAGTAGAAGTTTAAAGATCTTATCTTCTCTAAGCCTTACTTGATCTTGATGCTTTATAAGCACAAAAAACAGTAACTTTATATTTTTATTCAGGTTCCCACTGAATCTACTTCAAGTAAGTCTTAAGAAAAAAGAGATCCATTTTCCGTTTAACCAAAACCTAATAGTTTATAATTAGATTCAGATTTATAAAGTAAATTACTCAAAACTTAAAAATTATTATAAAATGCTTAATCCAAGTACTATTCAACTTCTATTTATTAGACCTGTTCTTACTACTAAATAGCAATAAGCACCAGGTTCAAAACTTCAATAGTAATTGAGTTTAAGTCCAACTCATTAGAATTTTAATTAATAAAGCTACCTTAAATAATTAATTAGTCCACAAAATAAAAAAATGGCTATATCCCCATAATCTAAACCTGTAAGTGAGCACTAAAATCCTTCTTTGGCATAACTCTATAAACAATTTGAAGTTTAAAAATAAGCAAGTAATACATAAAGAGCATAACCTAAATCATAGATTCAGATTCCAATTAATAATAATATTATTCCAAAGAAATGAGTCTTTAAATAACATATATGATTTAATAAAATTAATAGTAACTAATATTTTAATTATATATATTACTTTAATAAAAAATTAAAATCATTGCTCAATATTTTTTGGATTTATTGGTTATTATTAAGAATCTGATTCAAAAATCGATTATGTAAAAGAATCTTACTTTAATCGATTTGGTGACTATAACATTGTTTCAGCTCTTTTATATTAGTTTTTTAATATTTTCTTTAAATAAGCCTTTTTTGCTAAATCATAAATAGCCTAACCATTTTTTACTCCTGTTTAAATTGCCATCATTGCAAAAACAGATTCTTTATCGATTCCAATTGATGTTTTTGTATTAGTAACTAATAACTCATATGGATGTCCACATTCTAAGACTTTTCCCTCTTCTAATACTAATATCTTATCATAATCTGCAATAGTATTAAGTCTATGAGCAATTGTAATAATTGTACAATCACTAAACTTATCCTTGATAGTATTCTAAATGAAAGCATCTGTAGCCATATCTACATTAGCAGTAGCTTCATCAAGTATAAGAATCTTCTTTTTATTCAATAAGACCCTGGATAGACAGATTAGTTATTTTTATCCAATTGAAAATAATTCAGGTTGAACTTCTGATTATAATTATTTTGGAAGTTATAACACATAATCTACTAATCCAGTTTCTTTGAGAACCTTCCAAATTTTAGAATCATCAAATATATTTAAAGGATCTAAATTCTACCTTATTGTTGCTCTAAATAAAAATGGAACTTATGGTATAATGGCTACTTCTTATCTAAGTTTAGCTAAACCTATCTCTCTAATATCTTGATTGTCTATGAATATACTTCTAAATTAAATATATAATATATATTAATACCCATTTGGAGATATTTCTGTAATTCTTAACAAAGTTTAAATTATTGAAGATTTTCCAGCACCAGTTCTACCTACTACTCCTACTTTCTCTGTTCCTTCAATTATAAAACTCATTCCTTTCAATATTAATGGCATATTAATTCTATATTGCATTTCTACATTTTCAAATTCTATTTTTCCATTTTCTGGCCATCCTATTACTGTTAATTCATTATCAATTGGCTTATTAAGTTATGCTTCTATCTCTATATCACAAATTTCAAACATTCTATTTACACTATTCATTATTGAATCAAAAGCCATAAACTATCTTAATGTTCCTGCTTAAGTATTAAATGTAGATAAAAGTAAAAGAGCTTATGAAAATAATGTTGGATCTTCAATCATTGCTATTATTAAAAATATTCCTGTAATATTAGTAAATTAACCAAAAATATCTATGTAAAAACCAAAACATCTTTATGAATATGAAAATATTAAATTTGCTTACATTGATTGATTACAAAGAGTAAAAAATTACTCACGAATCCACTCTTAATTACAATTAATTCTTATTTATGTAATCCCATATAAACAAACTTTAAATTAATCAAATAAAGGAGATCTTTAAATAAGATCACAAACTTTTAATTATGACACAACTTATCTTGTAATTATAAAAATTATAATTGTCATCATAATTGTAAATACCAAAGGAAATGCAAAAAAAGGTTACAGAATTGCTATTGTGACTAAAGATACTAAAAATTATGAGCCTTATTCAAAGATATCTGTTATTATCTATTATATTTAATTATCAGCCAAAGACAAATCAGTTGAGAATCTATTTATTAATCTCCCTGAAGGATTTGTATCAAAATAACTAATAGGAGCTCTAATAAGTCTATTTAACATTGAATTATGGATTTAATTGTTGGATGTTAATACACCAACAATATTCAAAAAATACTTAATAATATTATTACAATAAGCTGCTAATACTAATAGACCTGCATTAGTAAATAATAGGGTGTTAGCCTATCTATTAGTTTCATCATACAAAGCCATAGCTCTATAATAATAATTATTAATAATTTCAGTAGCTACATTCTATCCAATAATAATTATTATCATAAAAACAGGTGTCCAAAATTAAAAATAGCGTTTATATGTATTCCAATCAGCGTCTGTCTAATTTTAGTCTTCTCTTGAAAACAATTGAATAATTTCTTTTTTTTCAATTCTTTCTGATTATTTATTCAATAGAGTTGCCAATCTTGTTTATTTTCTGATTAATTACTTTTTTACAGGCTCTACAATAGTAGAATTAAACAATGCCAAACTTTCTTTTACCTACTTATAAGTACCTTAATTTATGATTGTGCCTTTATCCAAAATAATCACATGATCACATTCTAAAGCAAATTAAATTTAATGAGTTGATAAAATAACAGCAGGAATAGAAAGTTAAAATTATTCATGATATTTATTGTGCTATTCTTATTTGTATTGTGGTTAAAATTTAAATATAAATTCTTTTATGCCATATGTAAATATCTTTCTTGCCACTTTTGCATCTACTGCTGATAATGGATCATCAAATAAATATAAATCAGCCAAAGAATACAAAGCTCTTGCTAAACTTAATCTTGCTCTTTGACCTCCTGATAAATTAGCTCCTTTTTCACCAATTTAAGTTTTATCACCATCTTAAAAAGATAAGACATCTTAATCTAAACAAGAAACTTGCATTACTTTTCTATACAATTCATGTTCAAATTTTTTGCCAAATAAAATATTATCTCTTACTGTTCCAGTGTAAATAAATGGATCTTATTCAACAAATGCTATATTAATATTCTTTTTAATAGAAAATTCTCCATCTATCTAAGGTAATTCTTCCAAAATTCCTGATAAAAGTGTCGTCTTTCCAGATCCAACTCTACCTATTAATCCAATTAATTAACCTGGAAATACTTCCATATTTAAATCTGATAATACTGGAAATGATCTTGCCTTCCATCTTAACCCTACTTCACTCATTGTTACATATGGCGCTCTTTTTATCATTGAACTCTATTTCTTTATTAAATTTGCTTACTATTCTTTTCCTTTTAAATTTATCGTATTTGATTTTCTTATCACACTTCCATTTTCAATACTAGTTAAAATGTGTCTTTTTTTTTCACTCAATGAAGAATTAGATGTTATTATTTAAACCACTCTTTAAAAAATTACATTTAAAGTCATAAACGCTTAAAATGCATATGAAACCTAAAATACACAATAATATTTTATCATTGACATTAATTATATCGTCCCAATAATTGATGATACATCAATATAAATATCATTAAAGTATATTATCAACAAAAATACAAATGATCCCCAAATATGAACACTATAATTAAATGATCTATCAATCAAATTTAAAAAATGAATTTTGAAATAACACATTACTTCTTCTTTTCTAAGTTATTCTATCTTATCTGAAAAAGCTTTCTCCCAAACATACATTTTTATCAACCTTATTCCCTCAATTAATTAATTTTAAGAAGTTATTCTATTATCTTATTTTTACTTTGCTCTCGTCAAAACTCTTTAGACTTGTTTTTAAATAAAAACTTATAATGGATAAATTAATATGCATATCACAATTGCAATTAAACCTATTGGACCATCAAATCTTAACTAATTTAATATTTTTATTTACCCATAAAATTACTGATGCAAATATTATTGAACCAGGAATTATAGCCAAAGCATATACAAAGTTCAGTTGGAATTCAATAGCATTTATATCACCACTTACTAAATTCATTATTTTTCCCATATTTAATTCATGAATTTAATACGCTTTTAATTCTAAAATTCTGTCAAATACAAAATTAGTTAAAATCATCCTCATTTTAGTTGAAAAATTATTGATTATATATAATTAATAATGTTTACTAATTAAAGCTATTAACGATAAAACACCCAAAATCATTGCTTAAATAAAGGCATACTATTTATCTCCTTCTTTTACTGATGCAATAAGAGTTTATGTTAAAATCGACATTACAAATCTTGAATATGTTTCACTCATGGCTAAAATGACAATTTTTAATGTTAACCATTTATTATCTTGAAAAAAAAACAATTTAAATAATTAAAATGATGTCAGCTATTCAGATATCTATATTATATTATTTATACTATTACTTTCAAATTAAATAGTCTCTTAGCCTTTTAAAAATTCGGCTATATTGTATCATCCTCATCTTATTTAGGAAGATGATCGAGGTTTAATTTAATATTCTATTATTTAATAAGCTTCTAAGCTGCTCTCATGTAATTAAATATATGAATCAGAAAAATTTAGGACAATATTGAATAATTCTAATAAATAGTATTTGTTTGAAATTCTTAACGTTTTTGTGAGGATTCTGGAGTTTGAGGTTCTGGAACAATTTTATTAAATTTATTTTTAAAAATTTCCAATAAACCTTGCTCTGTTCTTTAAGTATGCTCTACACTTGTGAATTACGAAGTTTAAGGTAATTACTTGAAGTTACCTTAATTTTCTTATTTTTGATAAGTAGTGTCTTTACTTATCATATACTAATTCTCTTAATCATGTTCATCGATTTATTCTGAAGGTTGTGATGGTGGCAAACTCTTTTCAATATTTACCATTTCATTTCTATATATTGAAATAAAATCTATATTATTAGAAGGAGAATCATCATCAGAAAGATCTTCTTTCTTTTTCTCATCTTGAATATTTGTAAATTCGATTTACATTCTTTAAGTTACAGCTTTATTATCAATATCTTGAGGCTGCTAAATTTAAATCAATCTTAACTTCGTCTTCATTAATAGTCCCATCTATAATTTGATCTGTCTTGGCAAAAGCAGACTTTTTTGCAAACTGAGATAAATTATCTTTGTTTTTCATTAATGGTATTTTTTTAAAATTGAATCAAATTCTTTAATTTTATTAACAAAATTAAATAGTTACAGAGATTTATTAGTTATGACAGTATTTAACTATTATTTTCTATTTATCATAATCAAAATGAATAAAAATACTTGGTTAAATCAAAATATTCAATTTTATATATCTCTATTTTTTATGAAAAAACATTCATCTTGCAGAATAAATTTTTAAGTTTTTTGCTACTTAGTTTATCTTGTAAGTGAAAAACCTTACTTTTTAATAGTTATATAGATTCAATATTAATAATATTTTATATCTTTATTCAAAATATAAAAAACTCTAAATTCAATTTGAGCAAATGTTTAACTTTGTTATTTTGGGACTCAATTTGATTTAAGTTTAATAAATAAAAGAATTTTATAAGTAATTATGTTACTAAATCCTTAATTTATAAGTGTTTTGCTTTGGTTATTTAATAGTTTCTCTTTAACTACTTGGTGTCTTTAAAATATTATGTCTAACACAATTATTTTTAATAGGAGGACTACAACATCTGTAAGTGATGAATGAATTGATTTATGCTTCATCTGAATAAACGAAATGACTGTTGCTTCCAAACTATCTATTTTAGCATTCTAAAACAGAAGGACTTTATTATCTTTAATTTAAAGTTGAATCCTATATTCCTCTATGAGATTTAAGAAAAATTTAGAATAAACCATTTATCTAAGGAGTTTTTTATTAATCTTTTTTTTTCCTTCTTGATATTTCAATCAAATTATCCATTTTCTATTGTATTATTTAATTTCTTGTTTTATGATCGAAAACTTTTAATTTCTAACTTTTTTTTAATTTTGCTAAATTCTAATCTAATTAAAGATCATATTCTTCTTCTACCTCCGTTTTATTTTAGAAAAATCTTGGATATTTAATATGTGTTGATTATTCTTAACTAACTTTAAAATTTGCATAAAAATTAATTTCGTTTTTATGCTTGTCTAGATCTTATGAATATGATTCAAAAATTTTTTCAATTAATGAATTTCTTTATATTTTATATATCAAGCCTTTGGAAGATGAACAAACTATGGAATACTCATAAGGGATTTTATTATGTAGATGGTAAAATCCAAAAATTTACATCTCCCCAATCTCAAATAGCTACAATCAAAGACATTATTTACAATTAGGGGTTAAGATTTGTTGATTTATTTTTTAACTTAAAATAGTCCTTATTTAACTATAAGAAAACTATCGGATTTTTCTCCTTCTTAAACTACTAATTGATTCTTCTCATATTCATATAAAAAAGAATTTAAATATATTGATGTTAATTATGTCCGATTCAGTTAATTAAAAATAGAAATTTATGCAAAGAAATCAATATTCTAATATATAGTAATAAATACTTGTTCTATCTTTTTTTTTTATTCATAATGTAATATCTATTAAAATTATTATTTATCCAAAATAGCAAAAATACAATCGGTGACACATCTGATAGTAGCTAACCTAGGTTGCCTATGAATAAGTGCCAATTCACCAAAGGATTCTCCCTTTCTTAGAATTCTTACCTATTCTAACTCATCAAAGCCTCTCCTTCTTATTAGCACTTCCACCTATCCTTCTAAAATCACATAAAATTTTGTTCCGATTGTATCTATATAAGATAAGGTTTGATACCTACATGAAAGACAACTTCATTTACTTGAAATTTTTCGATAATCATATGCTTGCAACACTCACGATGAATAATTACTCCATCTTCTTGCTTCTAATATTACTTAAAGAATGGTAGTTCTTAGGTCAATTAGACTAAAAGATCTAATTCTACTTTGTCTCGGTGTTATGGTTATTTTTTGAGCAAATGCAAAGTGTCTGTAAGGTGAGAATCTAGCATTTTATCAATTTTAGTTTAATTATTGAATTAATTAATATAAATTCATATAGCAAAGTTATTTATAAAATTTCAAGTTTTAGTTTAAATTATTATGATTTTTATGATTTTCAATTAAAAAACTATTTTGAATATAATATATATAAACGCAATATAACAATCAATCATATTTTTTTTTAAGCAGGTCTTTAATTATTATTTATTCTATAAATATCATCACTAACTTTTCCGAATTTTTCATTATATTAATTTAAAATGGCATGAATTCTTAGAGGTAGATTTTTCATCATACCAAGTTACTTTAATTATTTAAATTTAGGTTATTTGTCTAAATTAATAATAATGCTATTTACCAATTTTTTAGAACCAATCTAATGCATTAATAACTTTTTCTTCATCTGCTAATAATATGGCAGCATCTAAATAAAATGAAATGCTTTAGAAGGTTGGTTACATTTAAGCGGCAACAGTATCAAAAATTTTATAGAGATCTAATAATCTTTTTTCAATAAACAGAATTTCTAAAATTAGAATTGAAATTACTTATAATCTATTCGTATGTAAATTAATCTTTAGGAATTTAATATTAATCGAATAATGGCAAAACTTAACCTTCAAGATCAGGTAATCTATTTGCTGTTACCATTAATTCACACATAGAATTTAATGATCTTTAAGTTATCATTTATTTTGATGCTGCTTCATTAAAAATCTTCCATGCATCCTAAATGTATAAGTCAACAATTTTATTTTCTAAGTTAGGTAAAGAACAAGCCCCAATATATACTCTAATAATTTAAGTATAGATGTATTTATTAAGTGTAATTTTATGCTAAGACATTTACTTTAAGACTTCATGAGCAATTTTGACATCTCCACATTGTGAACAAGCTTTTAAAGTACAAACAATAGTATCAGAATCCATTTTAATATTAGTTAAGACCATTTTTCTATAGTACTCTAAAGCTCTTTCAGCATACTAAGATTAAAAAAAGTAGAATTACATCTTTTCTTGATCCTAGAGCTTTGATGATTGAATTATATATGTAGGTAGTGTCTCTAAATTCCATATCATTCATTTATTCATATAATTGAATTGCTTTTTCAGCTTCATGAGTCTATGAGAAATAAAAAGATTTACATCAGCACATATTTCAATCATTAATCCAATTAAATTCTCATCTGGTTTAAGACGGGATTCTAATCTAGCCTCATCAAACAAATCCCAACATTTCTTCCATTATTTAACTCTGTAGAAAGAATTGATGAGAGTTGTGTAAATTGGAATATCAGGTTCGAATCCATCCCTTTTTAGATCATTAAATATTGTCATAGCATTTTCAGATTAGAGATTTTTGCAATATACATTTATCAATGTATTATAGAGATGCAAGGACTATCCAAATTCTCAATAATATTAAGTTATACATTTTTTAGCTATTTCATAACAAGCCTCAGCTTTCTCCACATTTCTCTACTTACCATATGCATTAATGAAGCACATGTATGTTTATAAATTTGGTTTAATTTTTAGTTCATTCATAAATTATCTTATTTCTTCTATTTATTCAAATTTATTTTATGCAATTACTGCTTATATTAAGAAATTGATAGATTTGATTTCTACGCTACGTTTTTAGAAATAGTTGGTCAAATTAGTGTCAATTTATTTCAGAATATGTTAAGGTTAATAACTATCTAAGATGCTCTCTTTAATGTTATCTTCATTATTAATATTTTAAAATAGTTTCTTAACTTCTTTGAATTCTTCACTTTATTTAGTTTGCTGAGGCTTAGCTATAGGTGCAAACATGGATTTGATGAATTACTTCTTGGCAAATTAGGCTATTAATTTTGTATGAATTAGAAACATAAATTAAAATAATTTATAAATGTTGAGAAATATGAATATTGTATATAAGTTAATTAAGATATCAATTGAGTATAGGATTATTAAAATGAAATAAATAATTGATTATACATAAAATAAAAATAAATAATTAATAAATGGAGCAACTCAAATAGCAAATCCAAGAGCAAGTGGAGGAATAAGATATAGTTGAGGATTTAAATATTGAAGGTGTGAAAATTCAAAAATTCACAGAGGAAATGGCTGCTCTCTTTACTCAACATTAATAACTTCTTGGTTTGACATTTGAGAAATGTGGATTGACAACACTTGATGGTTTTCCAAAATTAAGCAAGTTATAAAATTTAGAGTTGGAAAACAATTCTTTAACAGGAACAGCAATAAAATTTATAGCAGATAATTTCAAAGAGTTGATAAACTTGAATTTATCACAAAATAATATTAAATCAGTTGATGTAATGATGAAGTATATCATAATAGGAATTGAAGCCTTTAGCATCTTTAACTAAATTGGAATCTTTAGAGTTGAAAGATAATCCATTGACCAAAGAAGCAGGATATCATAAAAATGTATTCTAGCTTTTATCATCACTTAAAGTTTTAGACAATAAAAATTAAAAGGGAGAAGAAGTTCTAAATGTATAATTTTATATTATTAAATATTAGGATGATGAAGATGAAGATATAGATGATGATGAATTTGATGAAGATGGTGGAGATGATTCTTTTGATGATAGTGAAGAAGATGATGAATCAGAAGAGCCAGTTAAACCAATAAAAAAAAACAAAAAATGACATTCTTTTGTTTTGCCCATAAAAAATATAAAATACCGCCAAATTATCATTTCAATATTCCATCTTTTATCAATTCATCAACATTTCTAATACCAAATTACTTACAAATCTAATCTCTATGTTCATTTAAATAAGGCGCCTATTTTGGATAATCCAAATTTATATTACTAAAACTAAGTGGATTTCTAATTACTTTCTCTCCATTCTCAAGTTCTAAAATCATATTTAAATCCTTTGCATGTTAACTATCTAAACATTGACCAACTGATTTAACATCTCCTACAGGAATCTTATTCTTTTTCATTTCATCTATCAATTTATCTACATCCCAATTCTCTAGAGCCTCTTCTATCATTTTCTTTAATCTTTCACTATTTTAAACTCTTCCTTTATTATCTTTAAATTCTGGATCATTTATCAAATGATTAAGATTTAAGATTTTACACAAAGATTTGAATTAATTATCTTATGCCACTCCTATTACAACATATTTATTTTTCACTTTAAATGTTCCATAAGGAGATATAGATGGATGTTGATTCCCCATTCTATGCATATCTTTTTTCCCATTTATATACATACCACTTACATTTACAAGACTAGCTATTGCACTCTCATATAATGATGTCTAAATATGACATCCTTTACCTGACTGAATTCTCTCATATAACGCACCTTATATACCATTACAAAGATTCAAAGCTGTTAATACATCAATTATGGCTACACCCACTTTCATTGGTTCTCTTTCTTTTTCACCTGTTATATGCATAAAACCAGTTTCTGCTTACATTATATAATCAAATCCTGGCTCATTATTATTTGATCCAAACCCATTAACAGAAGCATATATTAATTTTGGATTTATTTTTGATAATTCATCATAACCTAGACCTAATCTATCCATGACTCCATATGTAAAATTCTCAACTAATATATCAGATTGCTGAGCTAATTATTTTATAAACGAATTTCCTTTCTTCAAATCTACGCAAATTGATTATTTGCTTCGATTTATTGATAAAAAGTATGTGCTTTAATTATTCAAGAATGGAGGTCCCCATTTACGAGTTTCATCTCCTTCAAATGATTCTACTTTTATTACTTAAGCACCTAAATCTGAAAGAAGCATTGTTGCATATGGTCCAACTAAAATTCTAGACAAATCTAAAACTTTAAGCTATTTATACATATTCTAAAAATAAAAATCTCATTAATCTTAATTTTTCTTTGCTATCTATAATCCTTTTTTTATTTAACTTATCTTTCTCCCTTTTTTTTTTTTTGATGATGATCATCATTTAATATCTCTACTTGATTCAATTCTTTAAAACTCTTCTATTTTTGTATCTACTAATTTATTAATAATTATAATTGTTCATGAGGGATTTATAAGAAAAATTTTTAAGAATGAAGATTTTAACTTATAAATTTAATAAAGAGCTAATTTCAGAAACAGAATAAATAAAATTGAGATGATTCATTCAAAAAAATTGGAATTTTAATGGTATAATTAAAATTAAAAAGATAATTCAATTAAACTTAGATTAATATTATTTATATCAATATAGAGTAATCATATTTATTCTCTATTCTAATTTTTATTTTTATTCATCATCTTTTTAATCTTTTGGAATGGTAAAGAAATAGTTTTAATTGATTTAATTTTTTTTACTACCTACTTTCTAAATCCAAATAAGATTCTTTATTTCTTAATTTTTAATATCTCGAAATAACTTTAAAACTGTAATCAAAGAAAAAAATTGCAGTGTTGATGATCCATATAAGTAAATGAGTTATCCTACTGGATTTCTTATTAAATCAGTTAGTAATACTGTTATACTCAAGCCACCAAATAAAATTTCCAAAATAATTCCAAAGTAAACCAATAATTATATCTTAAATAAAATCTATCTGTCAATAACTAAATTAGCTGATTTGTTGTTGTACTTTTCTTAGTATTCATCAGATTAATAGCGAAGTTATTAGGTTTGTTATTCTATTGAACAATTATTGAATAAGCTTAATTTTTTATTTTCATTTTGTGATTTAGATTTTTAATTTTATACTTCTGATAATTTTCGTTTTTCAGCCTATTCCTTAGTTTCTTTTACAGCTTTTATTTATTATTTAACAGTTTCTTAATAAGTAAATCTATCATCATCATTCTCCCATTTTAGATCATTTAATTAGTCTTCTTTAAGACAACAACTATTCATTTATACTTCTGGTTATTCTTATTAGAATTGATTTTCAAGTTAAGAGTTTTCAGGTTTATTTTCTTAATTTTTTTGAAGATTTTTTAATTGTTTTAAACTTTCTTGTCTGAAAAAGGATGAACCCCTCATTCCTTTAATAAAAGTTCTTGCGAATGATACAGATTTAATTTTTGTAACTGCAATTTTAGGTTTGATTTCTTCAGTTTATTTGACTTCATCTTTATTTTCATTTTTTTCATCTTCAATACTCACTTATCTAGACATTCTAAGATATCGATGAATAGATTCAGGAGACTTACTTAAACTATCATTTTAAGGGATTTGATCAATTTGATCATTATTTAATTTTTATTACTCCATAAATTTTACTTTGCAATTAGAAATCTATTCTTTAATACATTTTTGAAGAGATTTTCCATAGATTAGAAACTCAAAAATGAAAAAAAAGAAATTGGCTAATAGAAAAATATAGCAGAACATCAAAAAAGCAGGATATTATACACCTTTTCTAAGCCCTAATTTATTGGAATATAAATTAATACCATTCATAGTACTTACAGTAATCTATACTAGAAAGACTATAAAAAGTCTGAACTTTAAAACTTCCTTATAAAATTTGAAAATATATTTCCTTTTAGTCTTATCCTTATAAACATTGAATGATATTTCATCATACATTGTATACCAAACAATCAATAAACAACCATATATATAGAATAATAATGTGTAAACCACTTCTGATAATAATCTCTCAATAACAATGGTCTTTCCTATCTAGTATAATAAGAGCTAGTTATAATTACATAAATTTCAAAGGGATCTAAAATCAACCAAATCAGTTTGCAAGTTGATAATATAATCGTTAGAACAAGTATATAATTCTAAGGTGATCCTATTAAAGCATATGCATACTGAAAACAACTACAATTTGTTCAGAACAATTACGTGTAATAAGATGGAATTTTAGATGTCTTTAAAGAAGCCTAGAATTGACGAATTGTTATAAAGAGAATAAAAAGAAAAGCAGCACAATAAACACCTTAGAATGTGTAATAGGGAGCTATGTAAAGGTCTTATAAATTCTCATAACACTCATCACCAAATGCTCCAATATCACATCGACATATGCCATTAATCACTATTCCTTTGTCACAACACTCTATCTCGCATTAAGACATTATAAATTTATAAAGTAAAATATTTACAACCTTGTGTTTTATTATGTTCTATTGTATATATTATTAATATCTTACATATTCAAATCAGAACTTCATTTCTAAAGTAATAATTAATCTATAAATAACAAACACATTTTCAAATTTAATAAATGATTGAAGAAGAAGATGTTATTAATACTTCATAGTTAAACAAAATCATTTAAATTTCTTATATGGGAGGCAAATTGTCAAAATTGTAGCTATAACAAATGAATCTCGAAAAAATTATTAATTAGTGTATAAACTTAATTAAGGAGGGAATTTCATTTAGAGAATGTACCAACTATTTAAATGGATTGGCTATGGTTTATTTAAAATAATATTAGCTTTTAAGATAAGAAATTATCAGTCTATAGACTTCAATGATGAATAAAGAAAACTTTGTTGAAGTCGAAAAAAAAGAAGCACGTTCAAAAAATAAATAAACTAAATCCAAGTAAAATTAACAAAAAGAAGCAATTACTGAATTATAAGAGCATTCTAATAGTTCAAGAGATAACCCTAGAAATATTGCAAGTGCTGAACGCTTATAATTAGATTCTTAAAAAACTCCATTTGATATTAATTTGTATTTAAGAAAGGAGGATTCAGATAGTTCAAATGGATTTGGAACTGCAAATTTCATTCTTAAAGATGTTTAATCTATTGAAAAATAATCCTTAAAAGAGATTCTAAATAATAGAAGGAATTAAAAAGAAAACTCTTAAGTCTCTTCTAAAGATACTCCATTATTACCACAAATTATTGTCAATGATGCAGATAATGAAATATAAGAAGAACATTTTCAATTTTAAAATTCAGATGATGAGGAAATAATAGATACAAGGGTTGAAGTTAAACATGGAAATATTATGAAAGCTTTGGAAGAATTTGGAATTAGTTTTGATTAAAATCAATATGCAATGAATCAAACCAATTTAAATGATAAGAGCAAAAGAAATACTAAGAAATAATAAAATACACTTTCTAAATAATTAGATCTTTAAGATAAGGATCGAGTTCTTCATGAAAGTTATCAAAGAAATTTAGAAGAATTTATTAAATATCAAGATAAGATTGATGATCTTCAAATGAAAATGGATCTTATAAATCTTTAACCTGAATTCTGGTCAAAATAAGATGATTTAATTCATATGATCAATTAATATGAGATACCACTTAATCAAACTATCATCAACAAGTATTAATTATTATTTTATTTAGTAAAAATTTACCCCCTATATCTTCATATTCTAAAATGTAAGGTTTGACAACTTTTGATAATTCCAACAATTAGTTTTAGGAAATCAATAGTTTNGTTAAACAAAATCATTTAAATTTCTTATATGGGAGGCAAATTGTCAAAATTGTAGCTATAACAAATGAATCTCGAAAAAATTATTAATTAGTGTATAAACTTAATTAAGGAGGGAATTTCATTTAGAGAATGTACCAACTATTTAAATGGATTGGCTATGGTTTATTTAAAATAATATTAGCTTTTAAGATAAGAAATTATCAGTCTATAGACTTCAATGATGAATAAAGAAAACTTTGTTGAAGTCGAAAAAAAAGAAGCACGTTCAAAAAATAAATAAACTAAATCCAAGTAAAATTAACAAAAAGAAGCAATTACTGAATTATAAGAGCATTCTAATAGTTCAAGAGATAACCCTAGAAATATTGCAAGTGCTGAACGCTTATAATTAGATTCTTAAAAAACTCCATTTGATATTAATTTGTATTTAAGAAAGGAGGATTCAGATAGTTCAAATGGATTTGGAACTGCAAATTTCATTCTTAAAGATGTTTAATCTATTGAAAAATAATCCTTAAAAGAGATTCTAAATAATAGAAGGAATTAAAAAGAAAACTCTTAAGTCTCTTCTAAAGATACTCCATTATTACCACAAATTATTGTCAATGATGCAGATAATGAAATATAAGAAGAACATTTTCAATTTTAAAATTCAGATGATGAGGAAATAATAGATACAAGGGTTGAAGTTAAACATGGAAATATTATGAAAGCTTTGGAAGAATTTGGAATTAGTTTTGATTAAAATCAATATGCAATGAATCAAACCAATTTAAATGATAAGAGCAAAAGAAATACTAAGAAATAATAAAATACACTTTCTAAATAATTAGATCTTTAAGATAAGGATCGAGTTCTTCATGAAAGTTATCAAAGAAATTTAGAAGAATTTATTAAATATCAAGATAAGATTGATGATCTTCAAATGAAAATGGATCTTATAAATCTTTAACCTGAATTCTGGTCAAAATAAGATGATTTAATTCATATGATCAATTAATATGAGATACCACTTAATCAAACTATCATCAACAAGTATTAATTATTATTTTATTTAGTAAAAATTTACCCCCTATATCTTCATATTCTAAAATGTAAGGTTTGACAACTTTTGATAATTCCAACAATTAGTTTTAGGAAATCAATAGTTTTGATTAAGGAGAAATATCAGAATTTTAAGCTATGGATTCCTTTAAACGTTCAAATGAAATTGATATTAAAAGCAATGAGTATTAATTGTATAAGAGATTGATTTAAGATTTGAGAAATGAATTTGCAAAAGAAAATGTTATTAGTTCAATAAATGTTAATATTAATTTAATTTTAATTTAGTATTTCAATTTTAGATAAGAAGAGAATAAAGCAAAAAGCTTTTATGATTTATTATTGATGAGTCGCCTTGGTTTGTGTTAAATTAAAAAGGAACAGTAAGTTGGAAGATATACAAACATGTCAATAGAAATATGATAAATTTTGTTTTATTATTAATATTTTTTTAATAAAAATCATCTATGTTTTCCAAAAATTAATGAATGAGTTCTTGTGAGTTTTTATTAAAATATGAACAAATTTATTAACTAAGATTACTGAATATAATAAGCAGTTAAAATAAATGATTAAAATCCTGAATTAATTAAATTTATAAAAAATAAACAAAAAAGTTAGAGTTATAATTATGAAGGAATATCGTTAGAGCTGGAGTTAAGAGGTAATTCTAGTAAATAATGAATAGGAAGATTAGATGCTATAAGAATTATACAAAATTTGTGGCGATAAATGGAAAAAGATCGCAGAGTTACTGCACTTAAGATAGAAATAATAAAGAAAAATAAGAACTGCAGCAGCTTGTAGAGAGAGATATCAAAATATTCTAAAACCTTCTTTAAATAAAAATGAATGGACTAGAGAGGAGGAACAAAAATTGTTTTAATTATAAAAACTGTATGGAAATTGCTGGACTAAAATTACTATAAAGATGAGAAATCGATCAGAGCTGATTTGTAAAAACTACTTTTATGCTACTATCAGAAGAGTACTGAGAAGATTGAGCAAGTAAGTTGGCATCTTAAAACGTAATTGTAGTTATATAGTAATTTAGCTTCTCAAATGTTAAAATCTATTAAGCCCAGCGTTCTAATGAGTATATATTTGGAAAGAAATTAAGAATCGTAAATGGTTTTTAGAGAAGAAGTACGTCTTCAATTGAAGTAAATGATAACTAAATATTAATTTATTCAAAAAGAAGAAAATATCTAGATCAATTATGATGAAATTCAAAATATTAAATAATTGATTCAAGGATTAGTTGATGCTAAGTATTAATATTATTTTTAATTTAGTCATTAATATTTAGAATTAAAGGGAGGGTTTTAAGTTTAAAAAAAAACTAAATCGAATATACTGATTAGTAAGTAAATTTAGTTGGAATTGGAAGAAGAAAGAATTATTAAAAGAATTAAATAGTAAAAAAAATTATTTGTGATCAGAAAACGGAAATCCCAAAATTAACCACAATTATAAGAGTAAAATCTAAAAAATAGCTCTTTTAATGAAGACAAGTGTTTTAAAAAATAAATCACCAATTATAATTGTAAAACTTCTGATAATTAATTGTAAATCTAAGAATAATACAATCTATATTAAACTTAAGCCTATCTCTAAAACTACCTAGCTTATTCTAAATATATTTCCTTATATTAGTTATAGTATGGAAACTTATTTGATCCAAGCATGTATTTTTGTAATCAATACATTCATTATCCATTTTAAATTTAATAGAGATTATGAGATTGAAAAATTAATTTGATAAATAATTAACAAATGCTTAAACTTAATATGTATTAATAAAAATACTATATAAAAACAATTTTATATCATGATTAAACTTATATGTAAACCTATTCTTATTTGTGATCCTTTTATTGTAAATCTTGTTTGGCGAAAATGTTAAATATTTACTCTATAGATGCTTGTTTGATGGAGTATTGTGAAATAGTCAATTATTATTTATTTTTTTCAAAAGCAGAAAATAATTTTCCTGCAGAAATATTGGAAAGTAATCTAATCCTATAAAATGTTTAGAAGTGTTCGATAACTTCATACTGTCCAAGTTGCTATTAAATAAAGTTTAATAATTGATTTCCATTCTACTCGACAAGAACATATTCTGCTAAAGTTTCAACACTGATTCCATGTCTATTTAAATCATTATACAGATGTGCTCCTGATTCTTTAGGTTTGATATAATTGATCAATTATGCTTAATTAATTTTTTAAAGAGAACTTAAGGTGGCTGATTAATTAAGTTTAATGCCTTTACTCAATTCCATTTAATTGATAAGTTAATCAAGTAGATTAATTTTGGGTTTCTACAATTTAATTTCAACTTCGTATCCTTGGCCATACTTATTCTTTACATGTTAGACAGATCCAAAACATCTCAAGTTACCATCAACTTAAATGGCAATTTTAGTAGAAAGTGCTTCAGCTTCTTCCATTGAATGAGTAGTTAAAATGATTGAACTTTATTTTCTTTAAGTTGAAATTCTGGATATTACATTCCACATAAATCTTCTAGCTTCTGGGTCCATACCAGTAGAAGGTTCATCAAGAAATACAATAGGTGGATTACCAATCATAGCAATAGCAACTGATAATTTTCTTTTATTACCTCCTGATAATTAACCAGCCTCAACATATTGAAATCTTTTAAGATCCATTTCAATCATTTTTTTTTCAATTAATTCATGTATATGTACATTTGAAATTCCTTTAATTTTTGCAAATAATTCTAAATGTTCTGAAACAGTTAGATTATCTAATAAAGCATCAAATTATGGACAATATCCAATATTTTTTCTGGCATCTTAAATTTAATCAACAACACTATATCCAGCTACATAAGCACCTCCAGAAGTTGGTTTTAATTCTCCTGATAATATTTTAAATGTGGTTGTTTTTCCAGCACCATTAACACCTAATAAACTAAAGACTTCTCCATTAGAAACTGAAAATGAAATATTATCAACAGCAACTTTATGTTATTTTTTTTCTAACATAAATACTTTTCTTAAATTTCTAACAAGAATAGCTTAATCTTTAGGTCTATAATTTTAACAAAGTTATTATTCTTTTTCTACATCATCATCCAGTATTTTTGGATTGTATGGAATGGATGCTTCATTAGATCCCAATTTTTATAATGAACCATTATCTTCAAAGAATTCTAAAATAAATACTATTAACATGTATCCAACTCCACTAATTGTAAGTATAAGTAAATCTTGACCTGCAACCCTCATTGCAAAAGTATTAGGTGGAGTAATAGAATTTTCAAAAATTAATTCAAAAAACTATTTTTGACTTGTTCTTAATAATCCTAAAGCAAAAGAAAATGATGGCACTGGTCTAAATACCCAAACTAAATAATTGGCAGCATCTTTTGTAGAATCAATTAAAAAGAATATATAAATGACAATACTAAGAATAGATCCAAATACAAGATGAATAAAAAATGAAGATAACAATGAACTTCCTGGTACTTTAAAAAAGAAACTTAATGCATAACTAAAAGGTATAATAGCCCATCCATATAAAATAAAGAATAAAAATATTGCTCCATAATTACCATCTAAAATTAATGCATCAATATCAAATGCCAATATCATTAATGCACTCACAATTGCTGGTATTAAATGCTTTACAATATCAATTATCCAATTACTTGTCCAATAAGCTAATACTGAAACTCCAGAAACTAATTATTAATGTTTTATATTAATTTCTCTTTCTTTTACTATAAATGAAATTATTGAAGCTGGAATAAATGCAAAACCTATTGAAAATATGAAAGCTGATAAATATCCTGCAACTGATTAATCTATGCTTTTTTCATTATAAGTTTGTGGAAATGGATAAAATGATAATTCAAGTCTAGCTGAAGCTGTGTTTGTAACTCTCCTTAAAATTGCTTAATTCATTTAATTTAATAAAAGTGGAGAACTTTGAACAAATACTGAATTTTGTAAAAACCAATAAGAATATGTAGATCCAATAACTTAATTAAAAAAATACCATCCTGGACTTTTTCTTAATTCAAATTAATCGAAGTATTCTTAATCTGCTTTTTCCAGATTTGAGGATAACTTTTCCACACTCCATTCTGAAGTCGAAAAGTATTACATTAAATCCAATCCTGCTTAATCTCCTCCCCAAAATAATTACAATTTCTAATCAACATACATACTCTATGGTGTAATTATAGCTATTTCATCATCTTTCATCCATTTTACAGTCATTATTGCTAATCCAGAAATTACTACTAAAATTGGTACAAAGATTTCACAAATTAAACCTCTTGTATCCCTTCTGAATATTCTTAATCTTTTTTACATCAATGCAAATAAATGTTAAAAGAAAATTGAAAAACATCCTTCAATTTTTTCAATCTTTAAATCTATATTTTAATTTATCTCGTCTTTCTTCTCTCTACTTTGTATATCATCTACCTATTCATGTCCAGCTCCTATTTTTGCTACTTTTAAAAATACTTCTTCTAATGTAGTTATACTTATTCCATATGTTGCTATGTGTAAACTTTTTAAATTTTTATCTAAATATTCAAATAAATTTGGAAATTAAACAACTGAATCTATTGGTAATTAAATTACTATTTCAGCAGAAACGTTTGATAAAACAGTAGCAGAGTTTATATAATTAATTACATTATCTATAATTGGTTGAGAATCAATCTATGTATTTTCTTTAACTAAAGTTATATTATATCCTACTCCAAATCTATTCTTCAAAAATACACTACTTCCAGAACACAATAATTTACCTTCACCCATTATACCTATTCTATCACCTAAAAAATCTGCTTCATCCATAAAATGAGTTGTTAATACTATGATTCTATTATCTTTGTAATTCTTTAACATTTCCCAAATATATCTTCTTGCACTTGTGTCCATTCCTGATGTAGGTTCATCTAAATATACTAATTTTGAATTCCCAATAAATGCAATAGCTACTGATAATCTTCTTTTTTATCCACCTGATAGATTTTTACTTAAATAATCTGTTTTATCAGTCAAATCTACATCAGCTATTATTTTAGTTATCTAATCCGAAACTTCACTAGATTTCATTCCTTTGAATTAAGCAAACAATTCTAAATGTTCTTTTACAGTTAGATTATCAAAAAGGATATCATGTTAAGGACACACTCCCATTATTTTTCTTAGTTCTTATAATTAAGTCTTAACATCAAATCCATAACCTATAACATCTCCTTTTGTAATTTCTAATAATCCCGTAAGCATAGATATAGTAGATGTTTTACCAGCACCATTATGACCCAATAATGCAAATATCTATCCTTAATACATAGATAAATTGAGGTTACTTACAGCCTGTTTTCCATTAGGATATGTTCTATATAATCCATTTATAATAAGTGCTTCATTTTTCTATTCTTATTCTTTTAAGGCCTATTCCACTTCCTCAAATTTATCATCATGTGTATTCATTCTTTCTATAGTCATTGATGAATGACTTATTCTATCCACTCTATTTTTCTACCAAATCCAATTAATAAAAAATAATGGATGTTTCTTTACTCCCCATTCATTTGGAAATACTTAATCTAAATATATGGCCAAAACCAAATATACAATAATATTGATCATATGCCAAGTCCAAGCTATTGATATGCTATAATTATTTATGGTTGTTGTTAAACTTGAAGCATCAAATCCATCACCTTAAGATTCCATAAGAGTAATCACACCAAATGAAAATACTAAAGAAGCTTAACTTGAAAATGAAAATCCCCAATATTAACTTCGACTTGGAATAGAATTAGCTGGTACCAAGTTCATCATTTAAAACATTAGTAAATACCATACTATTGATACAATTAGTCCAGTTAAAGCTTAAGAGAAAAAAACTGACAAAAAGAGTGATTATACAATTAGAACCAGGCAAAATAAGTAATAATTCAAGAATAAAAATCCCCAGCCAGATTCTACAAATATCATGCTTTCTAAAAATATAATTTTACTATTTACTTAGAATAGCTATGGCTAAAATTGATATAATTCCGTATATTAAAACGTACTGAATTATCCATGACAAGTAAAACTATGTATTGCTTAACCCCATAATCTTCATTCCTTCTCTTAACTTTTTTTCTTTCTCATAAATAATTCCATGAGTCATTCTTAAAAATACAATCATCAAAGGTAATGCTAGATAGATTCCGTATGCTCCATTTACAAAATCTGGAAACTTATCTTTTATATGTTTTCTTGATCTCACATGACTTAGAGTAGGCTCAATAGTTATGGATGGATCATATTGTTGAATAATTAAATTGTCAATCCAATTTTAAATAGTTAAAAATCCATTCTCATAAAATAAATATGTTATTTCCTAATCCTCACTGAAATATATTAAAAATAATTACTATTTAAATTGATTTATCTTATCTTTTCTGTTAAGCGGATACTCTATATAATCAGTTGAATCTGAAGTGTTGAATCTTAAAGTATAACTAAAATTCTTCTATGTATAGTCATCACTTTCAAATATAATTGCTAAACAAAGTCCTTCAGAATCTTTTAACTTATTGTATCCCTCTGATCTCACATAATCGTCTATTTCATCATTATTTTTGAACCATTTAACTCCATATCCATAATAATCAACAAAGTAAGTTGATAATTTTTAAGCCACTTCATTCTCTTATGGGCCTATTCCTATCATCCCATTTCTATAAGAGGCTCCTTAATTATCTCTATTATCTATACAATTCCTAACATAAATATATCACTTACTTTAATTAAGGTAGAGATGCTAACAATTTCTCTATGTCTTAATTAGGATTCTTTGGATAATTCATTAAATTAGGTGCTATGACTCGAGGAAGATCTGAATCCTTATTTGTTTTTAAATAAGACTACTCTGGTACATCATCAATTTCAACTTGTGCTCTATTTTTAAGATTAATAGTACCTAATTGTTAATAATAGGCAAATGAAAAACAATGGAAGTATGATTTCACAGATTGAACAACAATAATTCCTCTTCCATAATATATAGTTTTTTCTGAGTAAGGCTGTTAAGTGAGACATGATTTAGTAATTTATTTAATACGAATATCTATATCATCAAACTCTTCTATGGGATCATTCTATAAAAATTATAGCTTTTTATGGAATAAATTTATTATTCATCAAATTTTTATTTGTTTAATTGGAGCACAAGTTTGTAAGAATAGTAAAGAAAATATTAACAAATAATAATTTTTATATTTATAGCTTTAATCAATGTACCTAAAAATTACTTTTTTGACAGAATCAATAATAAACGATATTTAATAAGCAAGTTTAATATTTAATATAAATTTTTGATGATAAAGTAAAATTATAGATTTAAATGATTAGAGTTGATAAATGATATCTATTTTATCAAGTTTTTAAAGACAAATTTAGAAAATTTAATGTTTGAAAGTAAAATTTAAGAATATTTTAAAATTTATATTATTAATAAAATAATATATAAAAATAATTGAAAATTTTTAATAAAGAGAAGGGGGGGGTGGGTTTATAAACTTAGTAACTCTTAACTAAATTTGAATTTTTTATTTATTTATTGAGATGAGCAGCAGAGACGAATTGCTTTATATGGCCAGACTCACAGAGTAAACAGAGAGATTTGAAGATATGGTTAACTACATCAAACAATTAGTTGGTGTTGGATAGGAATTGTCAGTAGAAGAGAGAAACTTACTCTCTGTTGCTTACAAAAACAGTATTGGAGGAAGAAGAACAGCTTGGAGAGTCCTTTCTAGTATAGAGAACAAAGAAGAAGGAAAGGTATAGAAATCTCATTTTTTATTAATTCAAAAACTTATACCTTATATTAAATCATCTTTATATCATTATTGTAGGCTCAAACAAATCCAGCAAGTCAAAGAAATCTTGCCTTAATTAGATCTTACAAGAAAAAAATTGAATAAGAATTGAATGGATTTTGTAATGATGTACTCAACCTCATTGACACATCACTTATCAGGACAGCTACAAATTCAGAAGCTAAAGTCTTTTATTTCAAGATGAAGGGAGATTATCATAGATACATTTCAGAATATTCAAGCGGAGACCAACATAAACATGCTGCTGATGGAGCATTAGAAGCTTACTAACAAGCTTCAAATGTTGCTAATTCAGAGCTCAAAACTACAAATCCAATTAGATTAGGTCTTGCACTCAACTTCTCTGTATTCTACTATGAAGTTTTGAATGATCCAACAAAGGCATGCAGTTTAGCTAAACAAGTATTTATTTACAAAATATCTTAAAGGCTTTCGATGATGCTATTGCTGATATCGAGTAAATCGAAGAATCATAATATAAGGATGCCACCACAATTATGCAATTAATTAGAGACAACCTCACTCTTTGGACTTCTGAATTAGAAGATGAAGAAGGACCCAAATGAAGGAGGTATATGATATATATATATATATAAAATATAAAAATATATAAACAAACATCATCAAATCTCCTACCTCTTAAACTAGAGGTAAATGCTTTAACCTATTATCACTAAAATTTTACTTTAATTAATTTTCAATTCTAAATTTATTTTATAATATAAATTATATTCATAATTTCTTTATCGAATTTCAAAACTCCTTTTTTCTTTAAAAATATTAATCGTTTGATTACTCAAAATACTTAGTTAAAATCTTATTTTATTTATTTTGAACCAAATACACTGTCGTAGCATTGATAAATATTTTTTGACCATTTTAGATTTATTGATTTCAATTTATAAATTTTTTCATTGAATATAAATTTAACAAATTAGGAAGAGTATGATATAGGAAATGCTTTATAAGAATTTTAAAATAGATAACTTGATTAGAATAAGAGCTAAAAGCCTTTTAAAATCAAAAAATGATAAATAATCTTTTTAAACAAGATTTTTAATTCTTTGATTAAGCTTTAGTTGTCAATTCTTAAAATTTAATAAGATTATTTCAAAAAATACTTTTTAACATAAAAATAGAAGGTTGCTTATCCACTTTATTTACATTATCAGAAATGTCATAAAATATTAGAAAACTAAAATATATAAATAAAGGATTAATGTAATATTCAAATAGTATATCTATATTATATACTAAAGATTTTTTTATCCGTTTCTATTTTAAAGGAGAATTTTTTCAATAATAAATTATTTGTTAAGTTTTTTAAAATTAGAAAATCTTAAAAAGCAAATAAAAAAATAGATTTCAAATATTTATGGCAAAAGTATATTCTTTTTGATTTTCTTCTAATAATCAAATGAAATATAATTACGGCGTTTTCGGAATGGAAAAAATAGCAATTTAGCAATTTAGCAATTTAGCAATTTCATATTAAATCTTCTTCAATCATAAATATTAAGGCTTGATAAATGTTTAAAAAAGCAATTTAAGGTTAAACTAAAAATAAATTAAAAGGCCTTATTAATTATGGATTATGTGAAAACTTGATCAATAATATATTAATTTAAGTATTGAATCTTTTTTTGGATATTACATTATGAATATAATTTTAACATTATAATCAAACAGAAATTTAAGAGTTTACAATTGTTAATGTAATGAATGATAAATAATAATAAAACAAATCATGAATGGATGTAAAAACAAATTGGAATTGATTAATCGCCAACATTTTGAATAGTAACTTGTTTTTAAATGATATTTAATGTGTTTGGTCTAAGTATTCTTTAAGAATTAGTTGATTTACATAATATATTATGGTATTAATGTCTAATTGCAAATTTTAATTAAGAATTTTAGTTTAAAATTAATTAAATAGATTAATTTTGTTATAATCTAATAATGAAAGCGAATCCAGATTCTAATATTCTATATTTTGTAATTAAATTAATTATGTTAAGATTAGTTAAATATTTATTTAGTTCTTGTGAAATTTCTTTTTTTTAGTAATTAACTAAATTGCTTACAGATTCATTCATTTGAATTTCTGAGATTGAAGTTTCAAATAAATGTATGGGATTAAAAAGTTTTTCTATGTCTAAATCAGAAATTTATTAGAATGAGTTAATTTAATTGATGAAGTCAATTTGTGATTCATCCTATTAATATTTGGCTGGAGTCTATAGGCAGGAAGCAGTCAAGATTTGTTAATTAAGTACATCTTTTTATTGATGTTCAAGCATTATTTGATAAAGATTCTTTGATCTTGGTCTCAACCAAGTTGTAGTGTATTTATATTCTGTTGACTTCATAATTATTAATAATAATCAATCATTTAGTAATGCAATTCTAACATTATTTCTACAAGATGGACACAAAGGCTTTGTATTAAGCCATTCATCAATGCAAGAGTCATGAAAATAATGATTGCATTTAGGTAATTGTACAACGATCTCCATTTATTCTAATTAACATAAACAAATAGGACAGTCTTCTTATTATTATACATGATATTCAATCCATGGTTTTCTAGTCAGCCTCTACAATTCTTCTTAAGTTAATGCTCTATTAACAATAGGAAATTCTCCTCTAATGAGTCCGAAAATCACTATAAGAACAAAAAGGATAATTGTGCAAAAAGAGATAGCATAACAAAGAGCATTGCATAGTAGAAACAAATCGAAAATCCATTCACAGATCTATTAATTGTGTATTGTACTATAATATATATTGATCCACTGGATGTCTAAGCTTGGAATGAATTCACAACTTTCACAGTTGTCAAGAAAATTGTCATTTCATATTCAAATATACTTTTCTGTTTATAGAATCTACTTAAAAACAAATAAAAGACCTATAAAATGCAAAACAATTTTCTAGTCTAATTATCAATACTACATTTATGCTCATTAAAATTCTTGCCTAATTTGTATTCAGATTAGGCCATTCATAAATAATAAACGATGCAAATAAAATCGGTAGTACATATTTGAAAAAACCTTAAATTACAAGTATTATGATATCTATTAAGATCATATATCAAGGTAATTAAGGTTTTGATTTTTCTAATTTATATTTTAAAATATAGATATTGATTAAATATATTTGATAACATTAAATTTTTTTATAAAATTCATCTCAAATTTATTATTAATAGAATATTTTGAGAAGTAAGTACATATAAATAATTAATAGAATTTAGGAAACATGAAGATAATTTTATAAATATCATTCTATCATTAACTGCTTTTCCTACTTATTCATCATTAATTTTTTTTTAATTTTGTTTTAGTATAATAATCCAAGTTAAAATACTCCAAACATTATACCTAAAGTAATTATGCTAATGATATAAGATATTCCATTTCGCCAATTGATTCCTGGATATATTTCAATTCCTGTAACTAAAACATAGAACATATTCACTATTAAATAAATAATAGCAATAACAATTAATGCTAAAGATTATCTATTATCATAATATTATATTTTACTTTAATTAAAATTGTATGTCATTAAGTATAAAGTCAATAAAAATGAGAATACAACTTAAAAAATGAACATCTACATTTATCAACCATTAATTAATTGTATGAACATTATCTTATGGAAATATATAACTCCAATAAATAATCAAAATAGGTATTTCAAAGCAAAATGCAACAATAAACAAAATATGGCAGAATTTCCACATACTATCATTAAAAAATTATTTATTAAGTTTATAGAATGAAAAATTCTCTATGCTAACTAATCCAAAGTAAAAATAAGTTATATAGCCTCCCCATAAAGTTAAATAGAGAAAATTTTATGAAAATGTTGGAGTCACAACACTCACTTGAATAAGAGCAAAAGTCATAAAAATTGCTGCAAAAATCCTAAATATCATTAAGTATTTAAATTAGACTCTATGTGATTAATTGATTTCATTAACAATACCATCATATAAAAGTTGTTCTAATTATTTCATTTAATAAATATTTAATTAAATAATCAATCAAAACTTCTCTATCTGACTAACAAATGATATTTTGGAACCATATTTGATAATGTTTAATCTTCTTCAATGCAATCATCTTAAATTTCATAATTTTCAAACTACTATTTCATTAAATTTTCGAAGTATCTAGTTTCATTTTAAAATCCTTCATTTTAATTTTTACTTTATAAAAATGGTGAATCCTAAAAACTTTCATTATTGTTCCACAAGGGAGTACTGCTTTTAATGATGTCATCTTAATTTTTACGAGTAATCAAAGATGGAACAATATTAATAGGCAAATTGCAAAATGTTTCTGTTTTTGGGTTTGTAAACCATTCATGTAATAAAGCTTCTTCAGCAGAATATCTATTTGTTATATTTTCTTCTAAAAGTTATTTAACTAAGCTCTAAGCTTAATCACTTACATTTTTAATTTTTAGTTTATCATAATCAATTTTACAAAAATAATTACTTGCTATTAATTCTTCACTATTTTCATATTTAACATATGGCATTTCCCCAGTTAGTAAAATAAATAAAATAACACCTGCTGAAAAAATATCAACTTTATGATTATAAGCTTGATCCTTCAAAATTTCAGGAGCAACATAACCAACTGTACCACATCTTTAAAATAAGTAGATGTCTTGTTCATTGTAAAAATCAGAAAGCCCAAAATCTGCAATTACAATATCAATCATATTACTCTTTGTTCTAAAAATTAAATTTTCTGGTTTAATATCTCTGTGAATGATATTTTTTTAATGTAGATATTTTAATGAGCTCAAGAGATTAAACATTAGATTTTAAGCAATATGCTCTGTATAATCCTCCAATTAATTTTATATCTTTTTCAGAAGATCTCCTCCTTACAAATAATCTATAATTAAATAAATTCTTTCATGATCTTCAAAAACTTCATGTAATTATATTACATTCTCATGTTGAAGTTTTCTCATAATTTCTATCTCCAAAAGTAAGCTGTCCTAAAATTTAATCATTTATTACTCTTCCTTTCTCTTTTTATTAAACATTTTCTTTTGTAAAAATTTTGACAGCAAAAATGCTTGAATCTTATTTCCTTTAGATTTTGTACACTTTTGCATGAGTCCCCTATCCAATGAGTTTTAGTATCTTGTAACACTTCTGAAAATGTCTCTGGATTGTGTATTTGGCTATATGAGTTTTCCATTTTTAAATCACTTTTTTTTCTCCAAACAACTATAAAAATTCATTTCTCCCTGACAGTTATAAACCTTCAATCTTAAAATGATGTGAAATACTTACATTATTATGAGTTATACATTTTAAACGAAGATTATTCAAATTAATATAACAATTATTGGCCACTAAGAATTAATTAACTAACCTGTATTAAGGTCTTTCTATTAATTAATCTATCTCATCCTTAATTAAGATTGGGTTTTCATTCTATGATTGTTATAATTAGTGCTCTATTTATTAATAATTAGGCTATCCTTGATGCCACATTAATTTCATTTTTGAAGAATTTTGGTTAAAAATAGAAAAGCTAGATGAATCCATTAATTTAGAATTATATTAATTTCATGAAAAAGAGATTGATAATAATTTATAGACACATATTAAGATTCTGAAAATTCTTGATATTTGAATGCATCAAAATATTAAAATAAATATTTTTTTTTACTTTATTTATTTCTTTTAATTAAAAGAGTTAATGCTTCTATCAATAAAAAATTTAAGGGTTTAAAAATAAAGCAATATTAACAAGTTGGATCTTAAATATTAGATTTTACAAATCGACTCAAAAATAAGAATCTAATTTAAATGTTATAAATAACTTTCTAATATGATTTTATAATATGTAAATATGATTCATATTATTTTGGAAATAATATATATATAAATATTTATAAAAGCTGTTATTAAATTTGAATGTCAATTATAGATTAAATTGATTTGAGTTTAGAAAAAGCAAGTAGCCTTTAGTAAAAACGTTTTGAGGCAGAGGAATCTAAATAAAAATCTCTAAATTATGAGCTCAATTAATTAAGAAGTTAATTCGACGAAAGTTTAGAGGATTAAGATGAAGGTATGACTCCAGAGAGAAGTCATAGTTAAAATTTTAGTTAATCACAATATTCCCCATTAAGAAATGATATAAAACAATTAGAATTATAAAAGTAATTACTTCAATCATCAGAACGTAAATTATAGGAAGAAGTAGACGATTCAGATAATGATGATAATTAAGAATAGATATATCCGAAATATGAAAAAAATAATTTAAAATCAACTTAATAAGAATATCCTCATTAAAAACAATTTTAGTATTAAGGCAAAAAAGATAATAGATCATAAAAAGATGGTATTTCTAAAACGAGATCTAAAAAGTATTAAAAAGAAAATACTTAAGTTAAAAAAGATCTTTAATAGAAGACACAAAAATATATTCCGAAAACAACAGAAATTATTACAACAACAATAGAAAGAAGAAACGAAAAAGAAAATAATTATGTAATTTAGGATCAGAGACCTGAATATCAAAAATTGAAATAGCATATAAAATCAGTCAAAGAGTAGGTTTCTCATCAACTAATTAAAAATGAAAAAATAAAATAAGAAACTCAATAAAATGAAGAAAAATAGTATAAAATAAGAGGGTATAGAGATTAAGCTGAAATTAAATATTTTGGGTAATAATTGAAAATTATCTTTTTAGACGTCCTCTACCATGTAATGAATGTGTATTTTTATTAAATAAAGGAATGAGTTCTGACTATTGCTCTTAACATGGTAAAATGAACAAAGAAAGACCTCCAAATAAAACATTACCAAAAAGATTAGCTAAGTTTTTTTGATATTAGTTATTTGATTAATCAGTTTACTTGTATAAATTAAACTATATATAAAAATAATCACTAGAATTCCTTGAAAAGATTTGGATATAAAGTTTTATATTACTCTAAATATGCAATTGAAAGTGGTGGAACTTCAGGGTATTTTGCTGCTAATTTTTGAAGCCATTTTGAATCTGTTGGATCAATTAAAAATTCATAATATAATCTTGCTAGACATAACTCTATATAAATAAGAATAATTATTTACTTTTAAAGGCTTCTAGTTAAAAATAGACAGCTGCTTGAATAAGTTATTTAAGTAGATCGCCATTAAATGGATTAACTGGAAGCATTAATTCTTTATCATGCTAATTTAAAAATAATTAATCTGCATTTAAAGCTCCTCCAGCAATCTTTAGTGGTTCAAATTTATTATGTTCATAATATTTCTTAATGTAATCAAATGCTTTTAAAGTTACACAACTTTGCGGAATTTCAATTATCTATTGTTATATTTTGAAAATTATACATCTTCAGAATCTGGTTCTTTTTCAAATATTTCTTTAAAAAAATTGCTTACATTAGCATACTTTTGATCAATTTATACAATCTCTTTTTCTATCTTTAACTTAATAGTCCTAAGTGCTTATTACTATTGATTCATTAATTAAATGATTAATCGATAAACACTATTTTAAGAATGCTTTCTTTTATTTCCAAAATGTACATATTAATTTGTAATATCAAAATAGAAGAAGAAATATGTTATATAGTTGACAAAATAAAGGTGAGAAAAATATTTGAAGGTTAAGTTGAGTTTGATTAACAAGAAATCGAAATCTTGAAATAATTTGAAGCATATTTAATATCTAAACGCTTTATGCCTAAGTTCTCACTTTATTAATTTTAGGTGGACTGAACCTTAATTATTGAGGATGCTCTATGCTACTAAATTTAAGTTTGAAAAGACTTATGCAGCAATATAAGCCTATATTTAATGGAAAAAATAAGCATTTCCACTCAAAGAAAATTAGGAAACAACAAAATTCTTAGTAACAAATGCTAAAATATTTATTTTTAGTCAAGTGGTTCAATTTATCTTCATGGAAGGGATAATAGATTTAGACCAATAATAGTGGTAAATGCTATTAAATTGGCAGCATAAAAAAATATTGACATAACTTTAGATTCTATGACTATATTTCTTGAACATGTTTTAGCAAATTACATGTTACCTGGATAGATAGAGAATTGGTAAAATATAAATTCTAAATAAATTATAGGGTTGTTGTTATGGATTTGGGAGGTTTAGGAATCACAAGTTTACCCAGATAATAACTTTAAAGAGTTTTAGATTATCTCCAAAATAACTATCGTTCAAGGATGCATAAATGCTATGTGATCAATTGTCCTAGTACAATCACTTTTTCTTGGAATATAGTTAAAGGATTTTTAGAGGAAATCACAGTAAGAAAAATCTCATTTGAAAAATCTTCTATTCCAACTGGATTATTTGAACATTGCCACAAATCATAAGTTGAATAAAAATATGGTGGAATTTCTTCAAATATTTAAAACACTTTTTGGTAAAGAAAACCATAATTTCTTAAGGCCTCCATATGAGATTAGTTAAGAGTATTTTTTAGCAACAGACAATATCAAAGATATACTAATTTCAAAACAACAATATAATCAGCTATTTTAATTTGGAAAACTTTCAAAGAACCGTCTCTGTAAAGAACTTCTTGAGGACATAAGATAATCCTAATAAAATACTAATACAGATTAACATTTAGATAAAAAATTGAAAGAAGAAGTACCTGATCCAGAAGAGGAATAATTAGTTATTAATAATCTAATTTAAAATAATTAAGATTTTTACAAGCCAAGAGTAGAAGAGTCATTTGAAATGCCATTTTGTGAAACTACAATTCAATTACCATTCAATTTTATTGCTCATAAAAAAATGTTAAAACATTGAAGGAAATTATTATATTTATATATATCTATATTTAACAGTAATCAAAGTGGATCAAATTGGATATTAATTAAATGAAAATGTTTAAATTAATTTATAAAAGTTAAAGAAGTCTAAATATTAAATCGATTAACATTAGTGATATATTAAATATTATATATTTCTAACTTAAAAAAATGGGGAATGATTGCTCAAGTGCGTGTAACGTATGCAAAAATTCGGAAACAGTAATAGATGCTACATCTTTTCCAAATGATTTAAAATAATATGAGAACACTAAGAATTTAGATTATACCAACGTTTCTAATTAACAATAATAACAATCTGTTTAATAACAGAACTTTAGTTAATATTAACATCAACCTCTCGTGACAGAAGAAGTTCATTCACCCCATCCAGAATAGTTTAGATCTAATTCATAATTACAATAATATTTCTCATAAGCTGATAAATAAGAAACAACTAATTATCATAATGATTAAAATGCATACCCTGAAAGAAGACCACCATTTACATTTAGAAGTGGAGCTATATATGATGGTGAATGGAGAGGTCAAGTTCGAGAGGGTTTTGGACTTTAAATTTGTAATCATATGATCTGAAAATAGGGCCTGATGGAGCTAGATATGAAGGATAATGGAAGGATAATAAAGCTTGTGGTTAAGGAAAGTTTTGGCATGTTGATGGAGATATTTATGAAGGAGAATGGAAAGAAGATAAGGCAAATGGTTTTGGTGTTTATATACATGTAAATGGGGCAAAATATGAGGGATAATGGAAGGATGATTTATAAGATGGAAATGGGGTTGAAACATGGGCAGATGGTTCTAAATATGAAGGTAGTTATAAAGAAGGAAAAAAGCATGGATTTGGTAAATACATTTGGAATGATGGATCATCATATGAAGGTAACTGGGTAGATAATAAAATATGTGGAAGAGGAATCTATTCTTGGACAGATGGCAGAGTATTATTTTATGTTATTATAAGAAATATGATGGAGAATGGTTAAATAATAATATGCATGGTAGAGGAGTTTATACTTGGAGAGATGGTAGAAGATATGAAGGAGAATATTAATATGATAAAAAACATGGTTAAGGAATATATATATGGGCAGATGGAAGAAGTAATCCAATTAAATATTTTTAGAATATGATGGATAATGGGCTTATGGAAAATAAAGTGGATAGGGAAAATATCATCTTCCTGATGGAACCATCCGCTTAGGTTTATGGGAAGATGGCAAGAGAATTAAATGGCTCGAAGAAGATGCATCAGTGAATAAAAGTAATCATCAACGTTACTGATTTAATCAATTTATTTTTATTCCAATAAATTTCACAGAAAATTTTGTTCATTACTAAAAACATCTCCAGTCATTATAACAATTCAATCTTTAAACTATTAATTTTAATTATTATAATCAAATTTAAAAGATAATAAAAATTCAATGATTGAAAAATAATTAAGTTTAATAATCAGCTGATAANACCAACGTTTCTAATTAACAATAATAACAATCTGTTTAATAACAGAACTTTAGTTAATATTAACATCAACCTCTCGTGACAGAAGAAGTTCATTCACCCCATCCAGAATAGTTTAGATCTAATTCATAATTACAATAATATTTCTCATAAGCTGATAAATAAGAAACAACTAATTATCATAATGATTAAAATGCATACCCTGAAAGAAGACCACCATTTACATTTAGAAGTGGAGCTATATATGATGGTGAATGGAGAGGTCAAGTTCGAGAGGGTTTTGGACTTTAAATTTGTAATCATATGATCTGAAAATAGGGCCTGATGGAGCTAGATATGAAGGATAATGGAAGGATAATAAAGCTTGTGGTTAAGGAAAGTTTTGGCATGTTGATGGAGATATTTATGAAGGAGAATGGAAAGAAGATAAGGCAAATGGTTTTGGTGTTTATATACATGTAAATGGGGCAAAATATGAGGGATAATGGAAGGATGATTTATAAGATGGAAATGGGGTTGAAACATGGGCAGATGGTTCTAAATATGAAGGTAGTTATAAAGAAGGAAAAAAGCATGGATTTGGTAAATACATTTGGAATGATGGATCATCATATGAAGGTAACTGGGTAGATAATAAAATATGTGGAAGAGGAATCTATTCTTGGACAGATGGCAGAGTATTATTTTATGTTATTATAAGAAATATGATGGAGAATGGTTAAATAATAATATGCATGGTAGAGGAGTTTATACTTGGAGAGATGGTAGAAGATATGAAGGAGAATATTAATATGATAAAAAACATGGTTAAGGAATATATATATGGGCAGATGGAAGAAGTAATCCAATTAAATATTTTTAGAATATGATGGATAATGGGCTTATGGAAAATAAAGTGGATAGGGAAAATATCATCTTCCTGATGGAACCATCCGCTTAGGTTTATGGGAAGATGGCAAGAGAATTAAATGGCTCGAAGAAGATGCATCAGTGAATAAAAGTAATCATCAACGTTACTGATTTAATCAATTTATTTTTATTCCAATAAATTTCACAGAAAATTTTGTTCATTACTAAAAACATCTCCAGTCATTATAACAATTCAATCTTTAAACTATTAATTTTAATTATTATAATCAAATTTAAAAGATAATAAAAATTCAATGATTGAAAAATAATTAAGTTTAATAATCAGCTGATATGCTAATTTTCAATTTTATCTTAATTTTAAAATGATCTATTCAATTATTATAATTAAAATCTAAATGTTAGTGATAAATAAAATCATAGAATGAATATTGATTAAACGACAGTTTATAAAAATTTTAAATTGGTTTGATTTGTAGTATTACTTACTCTATACCAAAAATAACAAATTAAAATAGATTCAAAAAATCTTGGTCAAATTTTTCATCCTCAATTAGTTGATTTTCTATTTCTTAATTTATTACTATACTGAATGAGTAGGACTATTCTAATAACAATTCTTTTTGTTTCGGTTTTTTATCTATAAGATGTATTATTGCCATTATATATTATAAAAACTTTATTATAAATACTAATTTAAGTATATTAAAAAAAACAAGTTATAAGTTATCTCAAAAAAATTTATAATCAATTACTTTTTTAGTATTATTTAGAACTATTCCTAAATGTATTTCTAAGTTATTTTCGTTTTTCTTCTATTTATTAGCTTCTTTCAGTTAATTATTTTAATTTCATTTCCGACTTTTCTAATTCGTCTTATAAGCAAATATACAAGTCTTTTTCGCATTGTTCAACCTTAATTTTTTATTATTATCCTTAATCCTAATGATTTGATGTTTATTTTGAAAAATTGCTTACTTTTTATTTAGTTTATTCATTTAGAGGAGTTTTATAAATAATTTATGGATTCTAATGTTAAGGAATAACAGTGTGAGATGTAAGTATTTTTGAATTAAAATTTTAATTTCTCGATGGAGTCAATGAAGTTGGAATTAGATAAGATATTGACTATAAAGGCATTTCTATTTATTATCTAATTATTGGACTTTTTGGTTAAGAAACTCTAAATTGAATTTAATTTGTTCTTAAAGGCGAAATATTTTAATAGCTAACATTTCTTGTATCAAATATTTATTTTTTTCTTACAGTTTATATTAATGATGGGTATTGAATATTTTCCTTGTAATATTAACAAAACTAAGGCATTTTTTGAGTTAGTTAGGGGATTTTAGGTTTTAAATAGTCTTCATCATTTTGTTAAATGGGTGATAAAGAGCGCTACATCATTTAACAAATAAATTAAAAAAAATATTATTTATTAACAGACTCAATTTATTTCTTAATTTCTTAAATTTTTATCAATTTCTAAATTTCCTTAATTTTTATCATGCATTAAATACTCATTAAGTAAATATAAAGTAGTAATAAGGATATATGATTGACTTAATAGTTTAATTAATTAAAGATTAAAATTGTTTTTTATATATTTGATTATCTAAAATTTGATAAAGAATGCCTTTTGTAACTTATGAAACAAATCAAATTACGGTACTTTTTGAGATTATATTTTAAGTTTGACATTTTAAGAAAATTTTAGTGAAGTAATAATAAGAAATAGTAGTTTATGAAAATCGTTAATATTTTTATAATGCAATAACAATATTCAAAATAAGAAAACTCAAAAGATTTTGAAGAATTTCACAATATTGAAGAGTTGAAAGAATTATTTATTTTAAATTCAATAAATGATGGAACAAGTTTTTAGAAAGTCATAAGATTGGGAGGTGATCATGGGTTGGCAAATTAATTGAAATCGCATCTATTAGTAGAATCAAAAATTAATTTAATTAGAAAGGAATAGACTCAGAAGCATAAGTGTAAGAGAATCGAATTAGATTTGGAAATAATGATCCAGTCGAAAAGGAGCCTGCAAAATTATGGGAATTAATATTAGAATGTTTTGGGGATACAATGCTTTAAATTCTGCTAATAGCAGCTTTGGTTAGTACTATAATTGGTATAATAAATGAAGGTATAAAAACTGGATGGACAGAAGGGTATAAATTAAAATTGAATATTTAGAGCAACAATATTTTTAGCTGTTTTTTTAATTGTTTCAATAACAGCTGGTAATAATTATTTAAAAGAGAGATAATTTTAATAATTGAGACGTAAATTGGATGATGGAATGGTATAAGTAGTAAGAGGTGGAATAGTTGAGATATCAATAAAAGAAATAGTAGTTGGAGATATATTATAATTTGGTATTGGAGATATATTTCCAGTTGATGGTATTATAAATTGAATTGAATATATAGGTATGATGATATAGGGTTCTTAGATAAAGGTTGATGAGTCACCAATGACAGGAGAATCTGATGAAATAAAAAAATTACCATATAATGAAATGTCTTAATAATAAATGAAAAATAGCAAAGATCATCATCATTATAGTCCCTTTTTAATAAGTGGTACTAGATGTTTAGATGGTAATGGATACATGTTGGTAATGCAAGTAGGTCAAAATACAATATAAGGATAATTAAAATAATTATTAAATTAAGATAATCCTCCAACACCTCTTTAGTAAAAATTAGAAGGAGTGGCTGAAAATATAGGAAAATTGGGTACATTGGTGGCAATATTAACATTTATAGCATTGATGGGACATCTACTTATTGATGTTTTTATAGATCATAAACATGGATTATTAACTTTAAAATCATTGTAATTAATAATTGAAGCTTTTATGATTGGTGTAACAATAATAGTAGTGGCAGTTCCAGAAGGTTTACCTTTAGCAGTGACAATAGCTCTAGCTTATTCTGTAGGAAAAATGAAAGATGAATAGAATTTAGTGAAGAATTTAGCATCTTGTGAAATTATGGGTGGTGCAAATAATATTTGTAGTGATAAAACAGGAACTTTAACATAAAATATAATGTAGGTAACAGCATTATGGATTGAAAATCGCGTTTATTAGAATCAAGAAATTAATATAACATCAAAAATATCGAAATAATCGATTGGAATAATGTCTGAATCAATATGTTATAATTCAATAGCTAATCCAACTAAAGATAGAGATACAAATAGATGGACATAAATAGGTAATAAAACTGAATGTGCATTAATTGAATTATCAGATAATTTTGGATATAAATACTCTAATTATAGATTAAATGATAGAATTCTAAGATAAATTCCTTTTAGTAGTAAAAGAAAGAAGATGGTTACTGCTATTTTAAATCCATAAAATTAAACTATCAGGATATTTAGTAAAGGAGCTTCAGAAATTATTTTAGCTTAATGTTTTAGATATATATCTAATAATGGTACAGAAGTACTTCTAGATAAAACAAAAAAAGATGATATTTTACATAATGTTATTGAAAATTTTGCATCTCAATCACTAAGAACAATAGCCATAGCATATAAAGATTTAGAACCTTAAAGTTAAGCAATAAAAGGATTTGTTAATGCAAAAGCACATGTACATCAAATAAATGAAGAGGAAATTGATAAAGATTTAACTTTGATTGCAATAGCAGGTATCAAAGATCCAATAAGACCTGATGTAGCTAATTCTATAAGATAATGTACGAAATCTGGAGTGACAGTTAGAATGGTTACAGGAGATAATATAATAACAGCTTAATCTATTGCGTTGGAATGTGGAATATTAGAAAAGAATAGAGCATAATCAGAATTTGAAGTGATTGAAGGAAAGAAATTCAGAGATTTGGTTGGAGGATTAATAAATGGTAAAAATGAAGAAGGAAATGAAATAAAAGTAGTAAAAAATATGTAGATCTTTTCAAAAATAAGTAGAGAAATGAAAGTAATGGCTAGAGCATCACCTGAAGATAAATATTTATTAGTTACTGGTTTAATTTAAGAAGGTAATGTTGTTGCAGTTACAGGAGATGGTACTAATGATGCACCTGCCTTAAAAAAAGCAGATGTTGGTTTTGCCATGGGAATTACTGGATCAGATGTAGCTAAAGATGCTGCTGATATAATATTAATAGATGATAATTTTAGTTCAATTATTACAGGTATTAAATCTTAATATCTAATAGCTATGAAATGGGGTCGAAATATTTATGATTGTATTAGAAAATTCATCTAATTTTAATTGACAGTTAATTTAGTTGCATTGTTTATGTCTTTTACAGGTGCTGTAATACTTAAACAGTCTCCACTTAATGCTATTTAAATGCTCTGGGTTAATTTAATTATGGATACTTTTGCTTCTTTAGCTTTAGCAACAGAACCGCCTTCTATTAAAGTTTTAGATAGATAACCTTATAGGAGAACAGATTAAATTGTATCTCCAACTATGTATCGTACTATTGTTGGTGCAAGTTTGTATCAAATAGCTATTCTTACTTATATTTTATTTTTATTACCAAAATTCATTGATTGCTCTATTCCATAAGAATTGATTGGATAAAAAGTAAATATTTTATTTTATTCATTCAAAGTACCCACATAATGTAGTACAAATGAGTATCTTCTTTTAAGCATTTGTGTTAATGCAAGTATTTAATTCAATTACATGTCGATAATTAGATTATCACACTAGAAATCCTTTTGCTAATTTTTGTAACAATCCTTTATTCTGGATAGTACAAACCATTACAGTTATTGTTTAAGTTTTACTTATTCAATATGGAGGAAAATATGTTAAAGTTTCTCATTTAAATTTATTTTAACATTTATTATGTGTTGCTTTTGGTATTGGCGGAATCATCTTTTCTATTCTATTTAAGTTCATACCAGAATAATTTTGTCAGAAAATTCAACTATTTAGAGAAGAAGAAATCAAAACTGAAAAGATGGATGATACCTTAACAAGTAAATTAAGACGAAAGTCTACTATGCGTTTACATACTAGTTAAAGAAGTAAACATGATTTAGGAAGTATGAAGAAAATGAGTTCGGATAAATTGTGAATTTATTCAATTATTATACAATTATTTTATCAGTAATTTATAACGATTATTCTCATTCAATAATATTAATTTTAACATATCTCTATTAATTTTAAGAAATTTCCATTTTTACTCAACCATGAAAATAACTTTTCATTTCCTATAAATATGAAAATATTATTAAATAAAATGTAGAAATTTAAACTTTATTTCTTAATCATTTCTCCACAATTAATAAAAACCAAAAATTTAATCAAAACAAAATGAATTTTATCGTTTATTATAATATTTAACTTAAACAAAATCTATGTAAAAGTAATGATTTAATATTATTTGAAAGAGAAGAAGTGGAATTTACATTCAAGCATTTATGTTACAAATACACTTATGTCAATATTTAAGTTCTCCTAATCACACTTTATTAATTTTAATAGGCTCCTTTAGCCCTACCATTTTCATGTACCATATTGAATGAACTAATTATATGGATTAAATATTCTAGAGGATATACAACAGAAAATATTGAACACATTCTTAACATTTTATTTTACGTATTTTTTCTTATATGATTTAGATATATGTCACACTCATATATTATTTAGATCTAAACTACTATATTTTCAGCACTATATTTATTTTATTGTCTTTTATTTTCAAAGTATTTTGCGATAAGAAATAAAATCAACAACATGAATATTCAACTATTTTAAGATTGGTATTTTTTATTTATATGATAGTGTAAAATTTTATACGAATTTTCCTTGTTGATAGCATTACTTTGTATCACATTAAAAATGAATTTATATGTAGAGTGGACATGGTCTTAAACCTTTTGGTGGTATTGGATGTTTTTAAGTGGATTAATTGGATTGACAATAACTTTTTTATTGATATTAATTTCTAAATTAATTAGAATTAACAATAGCACTATAATAAACCACTTTAAAAATGAAAGTATATTCTGGAATATCTAAATTAGTTAAAACGATAGTATGGTTATTGTATACTTCAGCTTTAAGCAGCCTAATAGCAGCAGTTTGGATAATAAATACTTTAAATATACTTGGAATTAATCTTGAGATAAAAGTAGGAGATTTCTATATGTATTCCATAATATCAATGAATATTCTAATTTTTTGTACAATCTCATATGTCTTTTTCCATTCCATAGTTGAATTTGTTTTATCAATAAATTAAATTGAATCAAGAGATTAATCCCCCAAAACTGCAACTTAAAATAGAGATAAATAAATAAAAAAAGAGATAACTAAAACATCAATTTTTATGTAAAAACTATCAAGTGCTTATTTTCGATAAATAAAGGACTTAGAAGTTGTAGTTCTTAAAGATACAAATTAAAATGAAATATTAACAGAGAGAAATGTGAATAATATTATACTTTAAAAAAATAAAAACTTCCCTCATGATTCAAATAGCAAGTGTATTATATGTTGTGAAAAATCTTCTAATGCAATTTTAATGAATTGTTGTCACGGAGGAATTTGTTATTAGTGTGCAGTGTAATTAGCATAGAAGTAGAAGGAATGCTTTCTTTGTAGATAGATAATTTCTACGATTTATGAAATTGATGAAAAGGATGTTAGTACATTAAAAAGAGTGATTTCAAAAACTAGAATTTCTAATTGATACTTTTTTTATTAATATTTTTAACAGTTTTATGAAATCTCAATTCGAAGTATACCTTAGATTAAAACCTTCAAGCAAGTAAAAGTTATGATTAAAAGAAGCTAATCTTAAAATGCCATGCAATACTAAATTTATCAAAATAAGAAATTACAAGTATTATTACCAAAACATGTTAAATTTGGATTGGTTAACAACAGTAGAGATAATTTAGATTTTAATTTTACTCATGTTTTTGATTAGAAATCAAGTTAAGAACATGTATTTACCAATGTCACAACTCCTGTAATAAATAGGTATTAAACTATTTATTCAAATTTAGTTTTTTAGATGGTTATAATGCCACTATATTTGCATATGGATAAACAGGATCAGGTAAAACTTATACAATGAGTGGAGCTGAAACATGGTAATTAAGAGGCGTTATACCAAGAGCTCTTTCTTACATATTTGATGAAATTGATAAGAGAACAAAATTTGAATATAAAATCTATATTTCCTTTATGGAAATATATAATGAAAATGCATATGATTTATTAGAAAAAAGACATTTGGAAACTCCATTGGAATAATGGAATAAAGTATCGATTTATTTAATTTATAGATAGCATTATTTGAAGATGATTAAAATAATATTCATTTAAAAAATTTGTCTATTCATTAATGTAATAATGAATAGGAAGGAATTGATTTACTTATGATGGGAAATTTTATAAGATAAGTTAGCTCCACTCCTATGAATTAATCAAGTTCTAGATCTCATTGTATTTTTACAGTAACTCTTGAAGGATGTGATACCACAAGTGAGACTTGTTTTGTTAGCAAATTACATTTAGTTGATTTAGCAGGGTCAGAAAGAATAAGTAAATCTTAAGTAGAAGGTAATTTATTGAATGAAGCTAAATATATCAATTTATCTTTAACTTACTTAGAATAAGTTATTATAGCTTTAAATGAAAGAATGAAAGGAGCTAATAGATAACATATACCATATAGAAATTCTTTGATGACTACATTATTAAAAGATTCATTAGGAGGTAATTGTAAAACTGTTATGATTGCTACAATAAGTTCTGAAAATGATAACATTGAAGAATCATTGTCGACTTTAAGATTTAGTTAAAGAGTTGGACAATTAGAAAATGAGGTTATAATTTATAAATATAAATTAGATAAGGAGAAATGAAAAAGTAGATTTGGAAGCAGTAGTAAAAAGATTAGAATAAGAGAAATTAGTTTTGATTAGAGAATTAGAATAATATTAAAGAGGAGGAACATCAACTTCAAGTAATAAAAAAATATAATAATAATAATAATAATAACAAAATTTATTACCTTAATCAAGTGGAGTAACAATTAGTTAAAAAGAAGTGTAGGAGAAAGTAGAACTATATTTAAATGAAAGAATTCCTTCATTAGATGTAAAAAGTATAGAAGAAACATAAAGATGCTTTGAAGCAATGAAAGATTTATATAATACAAGAATGAAAGAATATGTTACAGAACTTACATTTATTTCTGAAAAATTATAAAAATATGATGAAATTTTGACAAGAAAGTATTAAAAATGATTAATGAATTAGAAAAGAATAGAGTTCTTTCCTAGAATAAAAAGAGAATAGTTCACCTGAAATAGAAGTTTATAGAAGAAATGAGTCTCCATAAATAACATTTAAAAAAAGACCAAATTAGTGATAATAAATATATATATATTTGCTAATGTAATTAATTAACCATATCAAATGTTCAAGGATGCTACTCTTCCAACTAATTCTGCTGCTTCTTCTTAACTTATATTTGATTATTTAGCCCAGATTGAGGCATTGACTTATGGGCCTAATAAATTAATTAAAAAGCTTAATCCTTTTTAATTAACCTCTGTTGAATTCAAATTAACAGAAAGATTAACTAATATAGGTAAATTATGAAGGAACTATATTTTATAATAATAATTTAATACTTTTCCTAATTTACGGGTACCTTATTCAGTAATTTTATTATAATGTAAACAAATATTAACACATTTTAATGAAACCCATTTGGCAGCTGAAAATTATTTATTTAAGCTAGTTAATGAATTATCAGTTAATTAATTTCTACCAACATTAATTGTTAATTCAACAAGACTATCAGCGAAATTGACTACATGTTGAATTAATCCATTAAATCCATCATCTTTAATAGTATTGCTTTATAAAGAATATCCTGAAAAATTAAGAGTAAGTTTCTTAACTCCTTTGTATGTTGATAAGGCTTCACCTAATTATTGAGCTGATTTACTATCTATTTAAGATTAACTAATAATTTATTTCAAAACAAAAATTACCTGAAATTAAATAAAACTCTTTTAACTTAACTTCCTCCAACAGATTTCACTGCTTTAGCAATATATTATACCGCTGAATTAACATTAGATTATTCTGCAAATACATTTACTTCTTCCAAATTTGGTAATTTAACATCTTTAAATTCAGTGAAGAATTCTTTTGCTGAATTTACAGAAACTTATGAAGAAAATTAGAATGATAATACTTTTAATTATTCTGCTTAAGAAATAGCTATTAATTATAATTTAATTATAATACCTTAAGCAATATGTTATAATCCTTATGCTTTTCCATTTACTTTCCAATTTATTTATAAATTTAAAATACTGTTTAATTTTTATATTGATTCTGCAATAGATTTAGATTCTGCAACTGTAAAATCTCCAATATGAAGTACTATTTATGTTTCTGGAGTGATCATTGTATTTAATAATAATGCAAATGCTTCTGCAGTCTCAATATTTAAATTAACAAAATTCTATTGTTAAATTGAAGAATCATCTTAGATGATGTTTAATAATTGATCACCCAATTTCTTAATTTAAGAATTCCAAAACTTTAGAGCTAATTCTGTTTTATCTTAAACATCTTAATTTAAACTCTATTCTAAATTCTCTCTATAAAATTATTCCTTAGTTTTATTCCATACACATAATTCATTTGGTGCATTTCTCCATGCTCTCACTTTTTTTGTTGTTGTAAATAAATATTCTGGTAATTCAGGGGATGCTCTTAATTATGAAATCTATTATTTTGTTATCAATTTTTTATACTTTATCTACAATCTCTTTTGGTTTAGGAATTGAAGCCTCCTATTCTGGATCACTTCTTAATACTGTTTATAAAGAATTATATGCTCTTTATACATTGTTACTTTCACCTTATGCATTTCCAACCAATTAAGATACAATGTTATTACAAGCATTCTCGTAACCTTATTATAGTTTTTAATTTAGTTATTTATAAGAGTTAACTTGTTCTTATACTTATCTTTCTTAATCTTATTTTTTTGAATAGAAATTTTCAACTAATTTTTATGATTCACTATCTGGAACATAAGCTAATGGAGACTTTTTTGTCAAATCCCTAGTTAAATTTATATAACCTCTATTACTGTAAAAAATCTTAAATAACAACTAGATCTGATTTTCCTCCACTTTCAAAAGCTCCTTTACAAACATCTCGAGCTGTCAATAACTTGTTATTCAAGACGTCTTTTTATTCAAAAACTAGAACAAAAGGTTCATTATCAGTTGGGTTCAATAATTGAGGGAATTCGAAATCCATTAATTAAATATTTTCTCATCCCGCCTTCACTTTAAATTCAATTATATTGTATATTCTAATTCTAATTTATTTATCCAATGAAATTTAATATTAGTTATAATATATATCTCAATACTATTTAATTGTAATTAAATATAAAAAAACCTATTAACCCTATATGTTTGTATCAAAAATATCTATGTTCATATTCCTTATCTATCTTATTCAAATATTATTCTCTCCTTGAATACTTCTATAAAAACCAAAGATTATAATACTTTTTTTAGTTCCTCTCTCTTATAGACAAAAATTTGAAAATATTTTAAATATTCAAAATTTACTAAAAGATACTACACATAAATCTAATGTTATTTAAAAATTTAACTAAAATTAAGATTATATTATAATTAAAAACATAATCTCTCTTTAAATTTATTGAGTAATAAATTAAAAAATTTTTAAAATACAAGATCCTAATATCTAAAATTTAAAACAACTTATTAAGGGTTTAGATAATGTATAATGGTATTTCGATACTAAATTTTTAGTTTAAATTAATAAAATTACTTAATTTTATTTTCCAAATAAATTAACTTTGAGATATAAAGTTTTTCGGCTAAAGGTATTAGTATTTAATAAATTTATCAAAACCAGATATAATTATATAATTTTTGCATGTAGGTATTATTCATTGAATCTACTTATAATCAGGATAAAAGATTTTGATAGTGAAAGAAATATAATTTCAATCTTCAGTAAAGGCATTTTTAAAATTGAAGAAAGAATTAAAGACATAATATTATAAATAATTTAAAAAATGGAAAGTTTGGTTTATATTAATAATATTAGAATTAATTTATTAATTATAATAATTTTATCAAAATTTATTAATGTTTTAACGAGAATAAAGAAATACTACAAGTTCTGGTTATTAAAGTTCTTCAAATGCATATATTATGGCAATGAGAGCACTTTAGGAAAAAATAAAAGTAATGGAAACTTAAAAGTTTGATTTTTAACCTTCTAATAATATGAAAGTTAAAGAAGATGAAACATTGTCATAGCAAATACAAGAATTGAGAAATTAAAATGAAACATTATCTATGTAACTATAAAGACAATAAAATGATAAAGAAAATATTAATAATTATATATTATAAATTGAAGCTTTATAATAGGAGAGATATACATAATTGAAAGAATATCAAGATAGGGTAGGAGATCTAATTAAAAAGATAGAAGATGGTAAGAAGGAGAGATAAGAAATGTAAAGTTAAATTGATTAATTGTAAAAGTAATTAGAATATTATAAAATAAATGAGAGAGGAATGATGTAGAAGGTGGATTAACAAAAATTAGAGGAGAACTAAAAATAGATAGAATAAGTATTAGATTTGAAGCAGAGATTGGAATAAGGATAATAATATGTAAAAAAGCTAGAAAAGAGATATGAAAAATTATAAATTGAGAAAAATTAATTAGAATCAAATTATTTAGATTATAAAGACCGATGTCCATTGTTGAAATTATAAGAATATGAAAAATAAATATAAACATATAGAGGTTAATTGGAAGAGAAAGAAAGAGCATTTTTAAGAATGATGGAAGAGATATCAAATTAACGTTAATAGACAGAGGATTAATTGACTAGAAGAATATAGGAATTATTAAATAAGAGTAATCAATTTTAATCTATAATACATAAATTAACAATTGAACTAAAAGAAGTAAGCTTAAAGTACTAGTAATTATAATTAAGATTGGAATATGAGGAAAAAAATAATAGATAAAATAGAAATAAGTTAAGAAATGTATCTTATTCTGAAGATTAAGATCATTATATGGCAATAAATAAATTATAATAAAATTAGTAGAATAATTATAATATGAAAAGTTCAAATTTGAATTTTGAATATTTTTAACCTTAATATTCTTCTCCTAGATTTGAATAAAATTTAGTGAAATAAAATGTTTTAAAACAAGCAATAAAAGATTATTTGGATGATATAAAATAAGGAACTCCTTATAAACTTGATATACATAACTTAAGTCAAGGAGATTAAAGTGTATAATGGTAGTAATCAAAAAAGAAATTATTGTCAACTCCTATGTCAGCAAGAAATAATGAAACAGAATAATAATTAAAATTATTGAATGATAGATATGAGTAGTTAATTAGATAAGCTTAAATGTAATCAGATTTTAAGCAAAAAGCTTAAATTCGAAAAGAATTATTAGACATTGCTGAATAAATAAAAGATTTTAATAAGAGACAATGAAAATAAATCAAATTTTGAATAATTATATAATTCACATCTATAATAATTTTTACTTATGCATCTCAGAATTAAGAGAGTGATAATTCATAACTTCTTCATTTGGAAATTTTCTTCTACAGATAGGACAAATATATAATATCAATCTAGTTTAAGCCTCAACTTAATTAATAATAGGTTTTGAAGGGGTTACTTTAACTTCTGGTTTTTTAATTTATTATAATTTTTCCCATTTTTTTAATTCTAATTCTGCTTTTTTTCTAATTTATGCTTCAGTTAATTAAGGTTGTACTTTATTTATAGATTTATTAGGAATAGGAGGTGGTTAATCATCTTCTTTATCAGATTTAACTTCTTCTTCTGCTGTTTCCTCTATTTTTTATTATTTTTTTTATTATTAAGATTATTATTGATTTGGTTATGATTATGATGAAAGTTTGGGAGTATATATTTTTTATGGAAGTTGTGACATTAAATTCATAGGTGGAGTAGATAAAGTAAGTTTCTATTCTTATTTAAGTATGATTCTTTCTTAAGCTAATTAAGCAGTTTAATATGGTGCTTAAACTATTGGTTAAACAATAGAAACTTCTGGCATTTGAATTGGTATCTAAGGAATAGCTTATGTTTGTGATGATTATGTATGTTAAATAGTTGGAATTTAAGGAAGTTAATGAGGCATAGGTATTTGTATTGGCAATGGAATTTGCATTTATGGCTATTATTATTAGATAATATCTTATGGTTATTATGTTTACTATTATGGATTAACTTAAGAGGGAAGTTAAGATGATATTTATGAAGGAATCTATTGTTGTATAGGTCCTTAAGGTTACATCACAAATTAGTTATTTGGATAAAATCTAAATTTAGCCTTATAGATTACCCAAATGGCTTTGAATGATCTTCATATCGTGAAGCTCTATTATTTCTTGAATATTAGATAATTAATTAATCACCATGAAGTCTGACTTCATTCTAAGTTACATATCTATAAACATTTTCTGCATCTTCAACACTAAAGAATTCAACAAAAGCAAAATCCTTTTATTCTTTCATTCTAGGATCTTTAGGTACTTTATTTTTGACTAATCTTATATCTTTAACAGCAGCAAGAGGTGCAAATATATCTAATATATCACTATCTGTGGCATCAGCAATAGACTTTATTTAATAAAGAAAAATAAATACTTTTGCTTTTATCATTAGACTAGTATTACATATAGAATCATCTGTAAATCCAGTAGGAGGAGCCATCATAACGCTCAATATTTTACAATTAATATTCCTTGGATTTAAACATTTATTGCATTTATGTCTTTTTGCAAAATTCTCATATCCACATTTATCACATATCCAATCATAACTTGTAGGAGGCTAATTAATTAAACTATTTTTTAATTCATGTCTATTCTAATTATTATTATTATATTCATTACTCTTCTCAATCTACCACTAGTATCATCATAAAAATCTACATTAAGAGAATGTTCTCCTATTTATATTTTACCTTTTAAATTTATTAAAACCTTTCTTGCATAATCAACAGTGCAATATTTTATGTAAGCTTACCCAAATGCATTTATGATAGATATTTCTTCATGAGGAATTACATTTGCTTCCATTGCTGCTTCATTAAAAGCACTATCTAATTATTACTTTGTTAAATCTTCTGGTAAATTTTCCAACAATAATACCATATTATCATGATTTTTAGGCCTATAACGAGGTATTTTTTCAGAACTTGATGATGATTCTGATTATGAAACAGAAACCGATACTGAAGATGATGGTCTAGATATGCTTGATGATGAATATTTTCTATTTTTTCTCTTTTAATGACGATCCTTTCTTTTTCTATCATTTTTATTATCATATCTATCATTATTTCTTTCATTATTTCTTTCATTATTTCTTTCATTATTACGATCATTATTTCTATCATTATACTTTTCATTTCGATCATAATTTGATTTATCATTCAAATGTTTATTATTTCGATCATTATTTTTATGATGAAAATCCATTTTTAATTAAAAATAATATTAAATAATCAATATTAATATTCACTTATATTTTAACAAAATAATAAGACTTTATTCATCAATTCTTATACTAAACATAATAACAAAAGTAAAATTAATTTAGTTTCTCAATCAAGAATTTTTAGGACTTAAAATATTTCAACAGATATTAATTTTTCTCATAGTAAATTAGTTTAATAGAATAAGATTGCCTTATAAAATTATATGTGTTTTTACTATAATATCAACCAATATTCTTATAGATTTATAGAATATTTATGATAAATTTATTTTCATTTTTTTTATAAGCATCCGTTTTATATAATTTAATATTGAAAATGAAGAAAGGCTTTCTAATAGCAGTGACTTTATTAATTTTTGTTAATGGAATTTAACAAAGTAATGGAATAGTGGATCTTTAAAATTTAAAAGCACATCAACTATTTACAAAAGTAAACAAAAATGTTACATAATAAGAATGTGTAATTTGATTAAGAATTTGATGAAATTCCAAAAGTGATCGTATCTTTAAAATAAATAATTGGAGAACAATATGAACTATATAGTAGAACTAGCAATATCAATTTGAAAGGTATATCTACAATGTTTTACTTAGATAAGGATTTGATTTATAGATAATCAGCTCATCTAATATTGATAATATCAAAATAAATTATTTAGCAATAAATGATGACTAATTGAATGTTGTTTGTGAAAACTATTAAACCAAAAAAGATGAAATAAAAGTTCCTGTTAATGTAGAACATTCATAAGTAGCAGCATTTATTACAGGATTGAAATTATAAAAAAATGAAAATGTTAACTTCAAATTAAGTTCTGTAACTAACTAATAAGTTGTTTTTCAGACTAAATAAAAAGCTATGGGTCTTTGCTTAATTTTTGGTGATGAAGATAAAATTGCTAAAACTTAATCAATTATAACAACTCATTAAAATGGAAATAAATTAGAGTTTGATGTTGAGAATATTGAAGATTCAATTAAATTGTAACATTAATTCATTATTATTAGACCTTTAGAAAATTAAATTTTATCTTTTGATGACATTGTAAGCAAATTATCAATTGAGAATAAGGAAAAGGAATAACAAACATAAATATAAAATGAGGAAGAAAAATATCTCGATATTGATAGTATCTAAATAGAAACATTGGGAATTAATACTATTTAATAGAATATTGAAGGTGAAGTTATATAATCTGTTGAGATAGAATTTTTGAAACCTTAGAAAATTGTAGAAGATGAGAAATTATTGAAAATAGAAGAAAAACATATTGAAAGAGTTCAATAAATAATAACTGAATCAGTAGATGAATAAATTTAATTATAATAACAGGAAGAAAAATAGTTTTTAGCATAAATGAATTAAGTGAGTGTTCAAAATATATAAAATATTTCAGATTAAATTTAATAAGAAATTATTATACAAGAAGCTTATTAAATAGTACCATAATCTGTTGATGAACTAGATATGGATGCTTTATATAAAGAATTTACATTAGGCTAAGAACTTAATGATGATCTAATTGATTATAATAAGAATTTAATAAATGAATAATAATAATAATAATAATAATAATAATAATAATAATAATAATAATAATAATAATAATAATAATAATAATAATAATAATAATAATAATAATAATAATAATAAGATAATTTTGAAGAGATTGAATCTGTTGATATTGTTTAAGATTAATTAGTAAATGAAATATAATCTGAGGTAATTATTGATTCAAACTAAGAGGAGCCTTAAAAATGGATGAGCGAATAAAAATTATCATAAATAGATGTACCATTATTTGATGAAGATTTAGAATTTGATATTGAATTAGATGATAAATAAGAAGAAAAAGAGTAATAAGCATCTCCTGCTTAATATATAATTGATGTCTATAATGCATTTGCAAATGAAGAGGCAGAAAAATTAAATTAAAAGGAGAATGAAGAACATCCATTTATAGAAGTATAACCATAAGTAGAAGTACAATCATAAGTAGAAACAGAAGAACAATAAGATTTGTAACCAGAAGAAATTTCGACTGAAATGGAAGATGAATTAGTTGGACTTAGAGATGGTTTAGAAGGAGTTGATTTCTCTTTGTTTTTCGATGAATTTTCAAATCCAAATTAAGAAGTAGAAAAAGAAGAATCAGAAATTAAATATGAAGAATAATAAAATAAAAAAGTTTAATAGAAATTTGAAGAGCCTAAATAATTTAAATAGCCTAAAGAAAAAATAGAAAATGTTATGAAAGATCTTTAAATAACAAATGAAATAAATACAACAGAGGATGAAAAAATATTAATAACTTAGCTAAAATAAAAATCAGCAGAATTGAAAAAGAAATTATAAGAATAATATGATGCAGTTCCTAAATTAGAATAAGCGAAGAAATACACAGAAATATCAATTCATCCAATAGATGAATAATGTATATAACAATAAATAATATAGATCCAAAAATATAATCTGATTCTAAGACAAATTATGAAGTAGAAAGTAAATATATGGAATGGTCAATGAGTTAAGATTAAAAAATAAAGAATATAGGTTTAGATTTGACTGAAGATGATTTGAAGAATCCAAGATTCTCTTTGTTATAAATGGATCAAAAGTCAGAACTAGATATTTAGAAATAGATAAATGAGTTTTTAGGACTTGATGATTTATCATTTGTAATGATTAAGTAAAATTTGAGAGGAAGATGATGACATATATTAAAATAATACATTTAATTATTTTACGAAATTGGTATCCCTATAGAATCAACATATAAAAGATAGAAAAATAAAATATAAATTCTCATATCTTAGAAATGATTGATTAGAGTATCTTTTGAATTTAACTATTTTTTTATTTTAAACAAAAATAGTGTCAGATAATAAATCACTCAATCCAGAAATTTACATTGAATCTTTATATCAGTTAGCGAGTTTTTAAGAATAATGAAATTTATTAGAAGTTTGTAGGATCAGCAGTTTTAAAATTATGTTTGTAATCATTTTTTAGGAAGTTTATTAAGAGTAAAATAGGATATATTTTTGGACTTAAAAGATGTTATTAAATAATTAATATTTATTGAATAACAAATTCAATGTTATATTTAAATTAAGAAGATTTCAAAATTAGATTTTGATTCAAAAAAATGTTTTAATTTGGTTTCTTAACTTTTTACTTATGGAAGAACATTTTAAATTATAACATTTTTTATTAAATCATGGATTAGGCTTCTCAGAAATTTTTAATTAATATAATTAACTTTCTCTTTTTTATAATTATTTTAAATCTATATTTTGTAAGACTTAATCTAAAAATCTTTTTTATAAGATCATATCCTAAATTCAAAGATATAAAAAACGAATAAATGGGTAAATGATTAAAATTTATTACAATAAATCATTTCCCTGATGAATTTGAGTAATTAAAAAATTTAGCTTTTGGAGTATCATTACTAGAATTCCAAAATTTAGGACTCCTTTCAATAGCATAGTATTTTTATTTTGTTTATAATAATTCCTTCTCCATAGACTAATACTTCAAACTTCTTGAAGGTTATGCTTAAATTAAATTTTAAATTTCCTATTTACAATCCTTTAATGATAAATAAATTAGAATTACAATAACTTCTTATAATAATAGTTGCACTGATTATATAATCTTTTCTCCATCTTCTAATCTATTTGATCTATTTTTATCCAATCCTAGAATCTAATATAATTTGCACATTTGACTATTTAATCTTTAATTTTCAAGTAAAAGTTTTTACTATAATTTATATATGATTATTACTGTATCATAAATTAATTTTGAATGAGCATCAATTCCATAATAAGATTTGAATGTTCCATCTGAAAATTTATATCTATGAGATGATGATGGTGTTTCTCTCATTGATATATCATTAGCAGTTTCAGAATATTTAGATCCAGGAATATGCTAACTTCCAATAGATCCTCTTTTTGATTTCAAAACTTCATCTTATAAAATCTGAACTTTAAATAAAGCTTATTCTTTTTATTTATTTATCTATTAATTCTCATATTCTCTTTCAGCCTTAAATAATATATGGAAATAATTACTAATATGGCATTATGTTCTTATTCAAGTCTTGAATATTAATCTTTTATTTATTTTATTTCATCTTCCTATTACTAACAAAATTAATTTGCCTTCTCATGCACTTCTTTCAATGTTTACTCACTTTATAATAATGCTTATTCTAATTATTCAATAATCTTATATAAATTCATCTTTTACTTTTAACTTTTAATCCAAACTTTATTTTAACTTTTTGTTTTCTTTGGCTAATTAATCTTATGAATTAAATGAAGCATTAAGCATTGAAGCACTGCTTGAATTCTAAAAACCATATTCCTTTTAAGGAGTTTTTTACTAAAAAATTCTTTTTTAAGTTTTACTGTCAGAANTATCCTAAATTCAAAGATATAAAAAACGAATAAATGGGTAAATGATTAAAATTTATTACAATAAATCATTTCCCTGATGAATTTGAGTAATTAAAAAATTTAGCTTTTGGAGTATCATTACTAGAATTCCAAAATTTAGGACTCCTTTCAATAGCATAGTATTTTTATTTTGTTTATAATAATTCCTTCTCCATAGACTAATACTTCAAACTTCTTGAAGGTTATGCTTAAATTAAATTTTAAATTTCCTATTTACAATCCTTTAATGATAAATAAATTAGAATTACAATAACTTCTTATAATAATAGTTGCACTGATTATATAATCTTTTCTCCATCTTCTAATCTATTTGATCTATTTTTATCCAATCCTAGAATCTAATATAATTTGCACATTTGACTATTTAATCTTTAATTTTCAAGTAAAAGTTTTTACTATAATTTATATATGATTATTACTGTATCATAAATTAATTTTGAATGAGCATCAATTCCATAATAAGATTTGAATGTTCCATCTGAAAATTTATATCTATGAGATGATGATGGTGTTTCTCTCATTGATATATCATTAGCAGTTTCAGAATATTTAGATCCAGGAATATGCTAACTTCCAATAGATCCTCTTTTTGATTTCAAAACTTCATCTTATAAAATCTGAACTTTAAATAAAGCTTATTCTTTTTATTTATTTATCTATTAATTCTCATATTCTCTTTCAGCCTTAAATAATATATGGAAATAATTACTAATATGGCATTATGTTCTTATTCAAGTCTTGAATATTAATCTTTTATTTATTTTATTTCATCTTCCTATTACTAACAAAATTAATTTGCCTTCTCATGCACTTCTTTCAATGTTTACTCACTTTATAATAATGCTTATTCTAATTATTCAATAATCTTATATAAATTCATCTTTTACTTTTAACTTTTAATCCAAACTTTATTTTAACTTTTTGTTTTCTTTGGCTAATTAATCTTATGAATTAAATGAAGCATTAAGCATTGAAGCACTGCTTGAATTCTAAAAACCATATTCCTTTTAAGGAGTTTTTTACTAAAAAATTCTTTTTTAAGTTTTACTGTCAGAACTACCATATAAAGGTTATCCCTTTAAATAAATCATTTATTTACTTTCAATTCTTTTATTGGAGAAAGTGTATTATCAATCTTACTTAATAACTCAGATGCCTCATATATTTTTTATTTTTAGCTATGTTTCTTCTCAAAATCTAACTATTACTAAATCTTTTTATTTTATTATTTATAATCTTCTACTTACTTTATTTAAAACTCTAATTCTCTTCTTAATCTATCAACTTCTCTCTTATATGAATCACTTTAAGTATCATTTATTTATAATTATTACTTTAAAGAAAATAGCTCTTTTGATAGATTTGTCAATTAGTTAGATTATTATAATATCTAATTAGTTTAGTTCAATTTATTCTATTCTACCTAATTCATTAATGTATTTTAAGCCTCTAATTATTAAGTTTTGTATTTTACTTAATCAGACAATTTATAAATTATTTCATCTTTCTTCAATATCTCTTATTTCTCATAATTTAAATCTTATTGAATCTCATCAATTTAATTCAATAATTCTTAATTTTCTTTCTTTAAATTTTCACAATTCAATCTTATTTACATATTCTATTCTCTTTACTCTTATTCTGACTTCTTAATTTCCATTTATATTTTTCTACTTTGTTCCAATTCTTCTTAAATTGTGAGCATTTCTTAATTAAATTTTTACATTTCATTTTATTACTATTATGCTAATACTTTATTTTTTTGTTTAATTTCCTAAATTTCTTTCTTTGAATGCTATAGATCCTCTTATAGAGAATGTAATTAAATTTATGACTATTAATATTTTTATTAAATATCTGTCTAGCTTTATTATAACTCATTCATTTTTCCTTAAAGTATTTATTTTTATAATCTAATCTCTTCTAATTCTAATATTTTATTTTCTTATTAAGAAATCTAATCAATCAATTTTATTTTTTCTTATTTTAATTAATCTGTCTCCTTCTTAAGTGACACTGTTTATTATTATTAATTATCTAGTTATTTGTTTAATTTTTGATTTTCTTATTTGATAGAATCAATTTCGTTTTTTTGACTTTAATATTATTAAGAAATTTATTAAAATAGATGAACTTCTTTATTCAATTTATCTACTTCTTTTTTATAATGAATAACCCAAATCTTTTATTCCTCAACTCCTTAATTACTTGATATTAATTATTGCTATAAATCTTTAATTTAATTTTTTAATTAATTTGATGTAATGTCTCTATCTTTTATAACTGTTTATAATTTAACTTCTAATGTATTAATAGCTTATTCTTTTTTTTTTATATCTTCTTAAAAGATTTGTTTTTCTTTTTCTAAATCTTTAATCTTTTTTTCAGTAGTCTTCATATTTTATGTATTTTAAAAATTCTATTACTTATTTACTGTGTCTTCTGCTTCCAATTTCATTTGTAAATGATCTACTTCACTTTACTTAGATTATAAAATCTCATTTAAAGATTTCATCTTTTCATCATATATTTAAGTAGATGTATTCTCTTTCATTTATAATTCATTAATTATTTATTATTATTTTTCTAATTACTAATTTTATTAATTGATTGTTCCTTTCAATTCAGAATTGCAATTTGAATATTTATCTATTACTATTGATGCTTCAGCTAATCTATTACTATAATCATCAAGATCCTCTTTTAATTTAGTAATTTCAATATCTTTTCCTTTAATTATATCAAATAGAAGATTTTATTAATTCATAAAATCCTCATTTTAAACTTACAAATCATATTCTTTCTATTCAATATCTGCTCTCAATTATTCAATTACTTATTCTTTCTCTGGAATAGCTCTGCTTTATAACTCAAAACAATTATCTTCAAATTCTTTTTGTTTTTCATTTACTTAAATTAATTGTTCTTTAAATTCTTCATCTTTGCTTAATAACTCTTAAACTGCCTGATTCAACTCTTCCTTCTTAGTCAATAGCTCTTATTCCTATTATTTTATAATAATCTTCTTTTCTTCTAATAACTTTTCATAACTCTATTTTATTTCTCTTATTTCTAAATCTTTTTCCTATTATTTTCTCTCATAATCATTCTTTTATTATTATAATTCTTTATCTTTCTACTCTATTATCTTTTATTATTATTCATAAACATCTTCAAATTAAACTTATTTTTCTTCTAATTATAATTCATAATCATTTCTTTCCTTATCTATCTCATATTCTAATTTATCTTATTTTTCTTTTAAAAGCTAAGGATAAAAAGAAATTTACCTAAAATTCAATATTTTTATTTTCCAATTTTAATTGTCTCTCTGTTAATTCTTTATTCTATGATTAAATTTAATTTGTCAATTGTTTAATTTAACTCTAAATTTCTGCTTCTTATTAATTAACAAACTAATCCAATTATCGTTTATTTTCATTTGTCAGTTATTCTATCTCAAATTTATGTTATTTCACCAAAGCATTTATCTGACTCTCATGCTCTAATTAAATATTATTTTTATCAATTTTAGATTTATTGTTCATAATTTGAAGTTCATTTTAATATTATTATTCTTATTACTCTTTTTATTTAATGATTTCTTAAATTTATTTCAATAAATCATCAATTTATTATTAACTTTCTAATTATATATTTTATTTTTCTCTTATCAATTAAAGATGTTATTATTTAAGATCAGTGTTTTCTTTTAAATTAGAATCAATTTAATTGATTAAATTATTTTGTTCTTACATTGATTTTTGTAATTGAATAAGTAAATTTTCATTTTATTGTTTCTATTCTTGTAAAGAATTATTTAAAACTTCTAAATTTTGATTACTTTGGATTTATAAATTTTCTTTTTCAGATTTTAAAGAATTGTTTTACTATTTTAATTAATCATTTTCAGTCTTATATTAATTGATAGTATTAGTTAAAATCTCTTATTATTATTTTGTTTATTATAATTCTTGCTATTATTATGAAAGTTATTATTATAATTATAGAACTTCTTATTTACTTTCTTCTAATTTTTAATTTAATAGATTAACATCTTAAACTTATATTTAATTTTATTCAACAATTTATTGTATTTCTTATTCTTTTTATGCTAATAATAGATTTAATTCTTCAACAGCTCTACTTTTGAGTTCCAATTACTCATTTTATTAATCTAAAGTTAAATCTCTTTACTTATGATCAATGATTTTAATTTCATCTTTAATATCAAGTGTAATTCCTATCTTATCAAGAGATTATTTAATTTTTTCTTCTTTATCTGTTTATTTGTTAAATTGTTCATTAAGTTTTTCTTTTTCATTTTGTAATTATGTAAACTCTTCTACAGGTACATAAACTTAAGATAGTTGTTATTAAATTTATTTTTGTAATTTTTTTCTTTCATCTAAAGATCCCTTATATGATAAATGAGATTTATTACATTAACAGTTGCCACAATAGTGTTGAGCAATTAAACATTTTCATTAATTTATAATTTAGCTTTATCAACATTTTTTGCTGAACCTTCTTTGATTCTAAGACTATCAGAGAATTTCTTCATTACTGCTGCTTAACTTAAAAGTGCTTTAGATAGTTCTTCTTAATAATCATTAGATAAATCTTCAGCTCCATTAGCATGTTTTAATCTCACAATTTATTCATTTTACAATCTAATAATTAATTTTAATTGTTATTCAAGTTAAGAACTTAATTAAAAAGCTTCCCTTAATTCTTTAATACCACTGAGGTACTTTTCAATTTCAACATAAAGTGCAGTTTCACTTTCAGTTGATTATTCAAGATAAACTTTAAGTATTTCTTCTAATTTAATATATCTCTGATCAGTTGCATTAAGATCTTCAAAATTAATATTATGCATAACTAAACAATAAATAAAACATTTACTGATATTTTATTTGGAAGGAGATTCAGCTAATTTAGAAGTACTTTAGAGACCTACAATCCATTTAGCTAATTCTTATTTTAATCTTTTAATTTCATTTTTTAGACTTTCTAAAGATCCACTTTCATCTTCATTAACTCTAGCTTTATTCTTAACTTATTTAACTCTTTTAGAGAACAAAAGAGTTGATAGTGTTTCTTAATAAAATAAGTTAGATTATTATATATTAGCAATTAGATGAGTTCTAGAATTACCTCCTAAAGAATCTTTGAGTAAGAATGTTAACTTAGAATCCCTATAATGAACATATCTATTTTATTCTTTATCTTCTACAAGTGAATTGATTACATTTCCTAGAATATGAAGACTTCTATTGATTTAACAACCTTCTCTAAGTCTTTCACCTTAAACTTAAGTGTGTTTTTATCTTTCACTACCAGCAAGATCTACAAAATGAAATCTGGAAAATCTATGATTAATAAGCGAATGACTTTATCTTCTTGATTCCAATTAAACTGTAAATACACTATGCGAACGTGAAGATTCAAAATTCATTTATGTAGATGAAATGTGTCTATTCTCATTACCTCTCTAAACTACTTCCATAGCTTCTATAACATTGGCACAACATTCTTCAGTCAAAAATTCAACGTATACTCCTTTATTTAGATCCTCTCGAAGTTATAAGCTACCCAAATCAGGATTAAGAAGATCAATGATATGTTCATTATAAATTTCGAGATGTGAGCATTTTATTAAGTATTCAACTGAGGGATCTTTTTCTTAGTCCTCAAATACACATCCAAAGAGATAATCTATAATACGTGGTAATACTCCTGGCTATTATGATGTCCCTGTCATAGTATATGTTTTCCCTGACCCTGTTTAACCATATACAAACACACATCCGTTGTAGCCTATAATTACAGTTAAGCATACCTTCTAAACAATTGCTGGCTTATTGTTATCCAATCATCTAAAAAATATCTTCCTATGTAGTATCTGGTCCAGCTACATTATCGAATGAAAAGAATTTCTACTCTTACTGATTCTATCCCTCTATGATGATGGTATTCTTCAGGTTTGGATCAATTCGAATACACGTCTTTCCTTCTTCAAACATGGGTCTAGTTACATGCCTTTTTAATGTACTTTATTCTTATTGAAACTTATATGTTATCTCGTTCTTGTTGTTTCCTCTCTGTCATTTTAATTAAAATAAATGTAATATTTTGTCAAACCTTTCATTCGCATACCCCTCTATCATTATTCATAATTCATCCCTTCTATTGCATCAACCCTTAAAAATCTTTCTCCTACTTAACTTACTTAATTCCATCAACTTATTTAAAATGATGACGAAAAACAACTTAAATTGATTGCCTATCTAGTTTAAAAACTAAAACCAGGATTGATTCCATATAAACACATTTTACTTTAATAAATAAGAAGTAGATCTATTGAATCAAATCAGGATTTGGAATATGCAATTAAATTGATTCAAAAAATACAAAATCCAGAATTCTATCTTAATGAATATATTAATACCATATAAGAAAAAAGAATACATTCATGTATAATTTAAATTAATTAAAAATATCCTGGTCTTTGTAAAAGTGAACAGTTAGTAAGAATATAAGAACAATTTCCAGAATGCACTTAAGAATTAATGAACAAAATGATTGTAAATAGATAGAATTAACCTAAATAATAAATTTACTAGAAAATTTAGACATTTACGCCTAGAGATATACCTGAATAACATAATGAGCCAGAATAATTAGAGAAACATAAATATATTACATAGGGTAAAATAGTATTAAGATTTCCACCTGAACCAAATGGATTTTTGCATTTGGGACATGTTAGATCAATAAGATTAAATTTTTATTCAGCTGAATAATTAAATGGGGATTGTTATTTAAGATATGATGATACTAATCCTGCAAATGAAAAGCAAATATATATTGATTAAATAGAAGATAATGTAAAATGGTTTGGACATAAACCAACTCATATAACTTATGCTTCAGATTATTTTCCATTTATTTTTGATTGTGCAATTAAATTAATTAAAGAAAATAAAGTATTTTATTAAATTAAAGTATAGGCTTTCATTTGTGAATAAAATAGAGAAGAAATGAAAGAATTCAGGCGAAATAAATAACCATCTCCATATAGAAATAGAGATATGAATGAAAGTTTACGTATTTTTAATGAAATGCAAGAAGGAAAATATCCTGAGAGTAAATATACTTTAAGACTTAAAATTGATTATCAACATTCAAATCCTACTTTAAGAGATCCAGTAGCTTATAGAGTATTATATACTTAACATCCTAAAAGTGGTGATAAATGGAAAGTATATCCAATGTATGATTTTGCACATTGTATATGTGATTCATTAGAAAATATTACTCATTCTCTTTGTACTTTAGAATTTGAGATAAGAAGGGAATTATATTATTGGATATTATCAAATTTGAATTTATATAAACCATTTGTTTATGAGTTTTCAAGATTAAATGTTTCTAATAATATGTTATCTAAAAGAAAAATTGGGAAAATGATAGAAATGGGAATTGTTAATGGATGGGATGATCCTCGATTATTAACTTTAGCTGGTCTTAGAAAAAGAGGATATACACCTTAAGCTATTAATGATTTTATAGATTAAGTAAGTGTTCCTAGAGGTGGAAATGAATAAATTATATCTATTAAATTATTAGAAAATTGTATAAGAAAGGAATTAGATAAGAAAGTCCCTAAAATTATGGCTATTCTTAATCCAATTTTGATTGATGTAGAAATTGACAAAAATACTATTAAATAAGTTTATGTTTAATAAGATGATGTAAAGCTTATTGATAATCCAGAATTTTATGGTTTATCACCAAATAAATAAGTTTGTCTAAGATTTTTTGGTGTAGTTCTTTGTGAAGATATAATTTTAGAGAATGATAAACCAAAATATATAAAAGTCAAATTAATATCTACAGATTTAAATGATAGAAAGAAATTAAAAGGTTAAATTAATTGGTTAGATAAATAAGATTGTATAGCTGCAACTGTTAATGAATATTCATATCTTTTTGATACAGAAAATCCTGCAGAAATTCCAGAATTTTGGAATTAAATTAATAAAAATTCATTACAAATCTATGACGTTAAAGTACCAAAGTCATTAGAATATAAAATTGGAGATAGATTTTAATTTGAACGTAATGGATTTTATATAGTGGATTCACTTAAAGATGGTCATATCTATTTCAATAAAATAGTTGGACTTTCAGAGGGAGAGAAGAAAAATCTTAAGTGAGTTGTTTATATGTTAGAATTAAAAATTTATATTGTTTATAATTTAATTATGTAATAAATTACAAATTAGAAATTTGTGTCACTTAGAGAACAATTAACTACCTCTTATAAATAATCTCAGATATTTTCTACCTACAAACATTAAAATCAACTATATTAATCTTCCATTATTTAGAGTTAAGATAGTTGCATAGAGTGGTATTAATTTTATAGTCTTATATCTATATTCCTTTTTTACCATACTAAAAACATTATTTCAAAAATCATTCTTATTTAAAAGAATTATAGGAGATATTTAAATATATAATTATTTCATAAAAAACTTAGATAACTTAGAAATAGGAAATTTGTTATTGTTGAATTTCATTAAATTGAAAAAAATTATATTGAAGATTTAATATTTAAGATATTTTACAAAAATATCATCACTTTATTATTATATCTCAACAATTTAAGATTTACATTCCTTTTTTTAAAATATATTATGATTATTGTAGTAGATTTTAATGAGAAAATATCATTAAATTACGCAAGTGTCAACAAAGTTCATTGGAAAAAATAAATATTTTTATAAATTCAAAATATTTTACTTGAATTTAAGATTAAAAAAATTAATTAGAGTTTAAAAACGAAATTAGAATTTTTGAAATAAACTTTCTGAATTATCTATACAAGTAAAAATTTCATGGAATCAAATATTTACAGTTAAAATGTTACATAATTCACTATTGAATAAATAAAAAAGAATGTCTATTAAAGTAACTTTAGGTATTCTACACAATGAAATTTTGATATTTTGAATAAAATAAATAAATTCCTTTAATCCAATTACCAATTTAATAATTGGAGTAAATATCAATTAAAAACAGTATCATAGTAACTATTTTTCTCAAAGGAACAATAACTTTTCAACATTAATCAATTTTGGAAGCCTATAGATTAATAGAAGAATACTAATAAATTAACCTCATAAAATAGAAATTTGGTTAATAAGACATGATCGATACCAATAATGTCAGTTAAAGTTAAATTATATGAATTTATTTATTAATTTATAAATTTTTCATAAATCTGCCATTATTTTATATTCTAAATAACTTATATCAAATTATTACAATTTAAACCAATAAAAACTTAAGTTGAAGATGTTATTATTGAATTAGAATTTAGTAGAATTGATTTATCTTATTTAGAAGCTAAAAAAAAAATTATTAGTAAATTTATTATTCTAAAAGTTTTCTTCAGATTCTTTCAAATAAACAAAAGTATAGGAGTTATTTTTTTAACCCTTCTTAAGAAAATCAATAGAAAATTAATAAGTGAGTTCATAAAAGTAAATTTTATTTATAAATTTAGACTATTTTTTAGTGATGAATTCTGTGAAATTGAGTTATGTTTGACCTCTGATTTTGGTAACTAAATTTCTGAAAACTTACCTTATTAAGGATCTTTGTAAATTTAGAAACTACAAGAGAATTAACAATTTATTTTTGAAAATGAAATAATTGGATTAAAATAATAAATTGAATAATTACAAACTAAAACTAGAATTGAGAATGAAAAACTTCTTTAATAAATAATAGAATATTAAGATTAAATGAAAGAACATCAAAATGTCTAAATGGGATTTGATGATTTATTAAAATTAGAATAAGAGTCAAGATCAGAAATATCTTAGAAATATAAAGAATTATTATAGCTTAATAACAATTTGAAATATGATATTATGGAGAAAGAAAATTAAATTGAAGATCTGTAATATTAACTTAGAATTGTAGAAGCAGAGAAAAAGTTTAACAAAGATTAAGAAGAAAAATTAAGAAAGGGGCAAGAGATTATGGTTAATAATAATTAATTCTAAGATCTTAAGATTTAAATTGCGGATCTTATAAGGTTATAGAAAGAGTAATAATTTGAAATGAAAAAAAATAATGAAGTGATAGATTATTTGTAGAAGTTAGTAGAAGAATATAAGAATAAAATTAAAGAATTAATTTATGGAAAAAGTTAAGCAGAATAAAAAATCGATACTTTTAGAGAAGAATTAGAATAATCTCATTAAAAATGCTAATATTTTACTATCCTATTAGAATAATATAAGGGGGATGTTGTTGATTTGATAAATAAATACATTTAAAGTTAAAGTTTACTTAGCGAACAATAAGAAAATTTTAATCTTCAAAATTAAACAGTTATTTCTCAAAGTGTTTAAATATAAGAGCTAAAATAAAAATTACTTATAAAAGATATGAAAGAAAAAGATAACTTATAATTATAATATAGTTTTTAATAGAATTACAAGAATGATAATGATATTTGTTAAGCAAATTTAGATATAAAAATATGATAGATTAATTAAATATTATATCTTTTTCATAGATATTATAAATTTCAATTTTTAGATTTTCAATTCATTAAATGTAATTTAAATGAAATAATTAAATTATATCCAAAAATTAATCACAAATATAAAAATTAATAAAATGTTAAATATATATACAAATATATGAATATTCTGATTATCATACTAATCTTATCAAAATCTTAAATAACTCTGTATAATCTAATAATTTTTAATGGAATGTATAATTTTTAATTAGTAATGAACTTATTTTTATTAAAGTTATTCTATATCAGAAATTGAGTATTCTGATACTCGGCATACAACCGTTGAACTATTATATCTGTTTTGAGGTATAAAAATTTAATCGTATTATCATTAATCTTTTATTTATTTTGTAATTCATTATTAATTTCAAAGATTTAATGCATCCCTTTTGATTGAAAAGTGAAAAAGAAAATCAAAAGAATATCTTTAAAATAATTTATATTTTAAATGAAATACTAATGTAAAGGTTAACACTATTATATTTCACATTAAGGTAGTATATCATAGTCCATTCAATATTGTCTATTAAATAGTTTAAGATTTAAGCAATACATAAGTATTACTCTCAAGAACACAAAGATTTATATTGAGAAATAATAAAACAATATTAATTGATGAAAAGAGAATTTTTTTAAATTTGGGTTTTATAAATTGGAATATTTTTGACTTACAAAATTTTAAAAAAAGAAAAATATTATGATTATAGAATAAGAAAATGAAGCATTTAGTGAACTAATAGTTAAAAGGAAACAAATGGAATTGGTAAGAATTGTTTACTAAAATAGTTAAAAAGAAGGACTATTACATAAAGGAATCTATTATTTTAATGATATTATATTGGAAGGTTAATTTTAAAAAAAGTATTATGAAAATCAAAAGAATAATTTTTTATTATAATATATGAATTAGAACATTAATCATTTGGTTTTTCAGAAAGTAAATTTTTTAATTTAAACTTAGTTTCTTCATTTATTGTTAATGTACTAATTTTATATATTATCTAATTTTATTGAGTTTCTCAAGCCTCAATGTAATTCTTTAATTTATCTAAAATTGGTTAACATGATTTTTCATTAAAAATGCCATCACCATTCTTTTTGGAATGAACAACTTGTTTTTTGCCATCCTTATTCACTTCTATTTCAAAATATCCAGAAACCTAATTTATTATATTTATATTACATTTGGTGTCTATTCCCCTGTAACCTTAGCATTAGGATAGATTATTTATAAACATTCAATAAAGAAATTGTAAAATTAACCATATCCTCATCCACTGCAATAGACTATGTGAACAGAAAACTCAGCATCTTTCTTTGTACTCATTGATTTAACAGATTCAGGAACTGTTGGTTTAGAGCCCATTATTATAATATTTAAATTAATAAATCTTGTTTCTCATTAAAATATTGATAAATTATATAAATTATGTTCAACTGTTATAAATGACACTTATTATAACCGATAAAAAAAATGTTATAATCTAATTCTTATCAATATAAATACATCTATTAAACAATAATGTTAAAAAGAAATTAGAAAAATTAAATTGAAGACTCATCATAGTTTAATGTTATTTATTTTCATTAAATATTATAAAATAGCAACAATTTTTTATTTTATATAATTTTATTATTTTCTTAAGATTATTGAATATTTAGTATAGAAAATAAATATATAACTATTTATTAATCTTTATCAATAGAAATAATGAAATAATAATATTTAATACATTAACTTAATAAATAAAAGTTTTAATAAAAAAATTGAATGATTCCATTAAAATATTTTAACTTTCTTCATAATTTTTAGTTTTAAATAATAATGAATTAATATACATATATATATCAAAGAAAATAATATCTTTAATTAGAAATCATCGTATATTAATTATAAATACATTTATATTGATTTTATTTTATATATTTATAATGCAAGAAAATTAAGACTTTGATCCTGAGTTTCCTGTTCCACCTGTACTAGATTCACCTAAATCATAAGAATATCAGAAAGTATATATTTATGGAACAATATTTAGTTACAACAAAAATACTAGGCCATCAAATAAATAGTGATGTCAAGTGAAAATTCGAAGAACCCTGCTGAAGTTTTACAAAAATTGCAATCTTTCTTTAATGGTCGATAAGGCAAATTAGAATCATAATCAGAATAAACATAACCGGAAATGTTGAAGAGTGCTAATGTTTCTAGGAGATTTATTTTTTAAAAACCTGGAACTGCAAACAATCTGAATTATACTCAAGAACTTGAAAAATAGAATATGACATTGAAATAAAGAATAATTAAGGTTTCTTAAGCAAGGGAAAATGATACTAATTAAATTTAACTTGAATATAACAAAATGAAGGTAAGAGTAGAAAATTTAGAAAAAGAAAATAAAAAATTAAAATCAGAATTCTAAAAATGTTACACTTAATTAAAAGAGATGAAATAAGAGAAAGAAGAAGAAGAGAAAATGAAATGGCATAGAGAAGCAGTTTCAGATAAAAACCCATATTTAATGGATGAATTTAGAAAGAAATTAGATGAAAAAGACAAAGAAATTAAAAGATTATCAAAAAACCTTAAAAAAGTAAGAAATACTTTCTAATATTAATTAGTTCACTATTCTAGAAAAAAAATTGTGGGTAAAAGAGAAGGCATTTGAAGTAGAAAGAAGTGAATATTTAGATAGAATTTTATATTTAAGTGGAAGACTTGGTTTAACAAAATTAGAATGAATGCTTATTAATTTTCAAAAGTTCTTTATTAAATTTAATAAAAATTTAACATTTTATTATTTTAATGGATATTATATATCAATCTATATCTTATAGTAAAAATAAACTAATCAATAATTAAATAGATCCAGTTAAATAAAGTGTAGTTTGTTTTTTAAGCAATTTATTTCTATAATTTAATTTGAGAATAAATTAAATTTATATTTACTAAGATTGTAAATATGTTTAAATAAATAATAGAAGTTAATTCAAAAATAAATATTATTAATATTATGTTTTATTTCAATCTAACATTTCTTTAAAAACTGCGATACATTAAGTTGTATTAAATTTAAATCTATCATATGTTTTCCTTCTATAAATTCTCTTTTATCCCATCATTGCTAATTTATCAGCTTTTTTAACATATTTTCTTTTTTGTCTAATTTACCCTTACTTTTATAAATCTGGATCCTTATATTGTTCAGTGACTGAAACATATTTTTTATCTGGTTAAACAAACATTAAAGGTTGTTATTATAACTATTATGCAGATTAAGATTAAGGATTAGACTTTTATTACTAGATTTGATGAATAATTTTAGGTTCTGAATCTTCACTATCAGAATTATTTTCAAGCATTCTAAGCAATCTAATTGATTATTATTATTCAGCCTTAGGAATATCTTCTTAAACTTATTGAATATCCAATTCTCGTCCTTCTGCTTTAATTTTTTTAGAAATGTTTAAACCATCATTTTGAATTTCTAAATTATTATTATTAGTAATAATGACTCTTTTTTGTTTTAGTTCATTTTCAATTAAGGTAGATAATTTTTATAATGAATCTAATATTGTTTATAATTGATGTGTTTATTCTTTAACATGGTTTCTCAAATCTTAGATTAATTTATCCCAAATCTTATATTCCTAATTATCAGCAATTAATTAAAATGTCCATTAATTTGATTAATCTTTATAAAATAACATATGTTATCCAACTTTTTTTAAAGCCATTTATTGAGAATTGGTAGGATGTTCAACTTGTAGAATTCCTTCAACTTTTTTAAATTGATCAAATTCTATGGTTTCCTTTCTTTTTTGATATAAAAGTTTAAGGCTTTCTTAAAGTGATTAATCAAATTTAGCTATTTAATTAGTATATTCTGTCAGATTATCTAATGGTTTAGGATTATCATGTTGAGAAATCATATTAGCAACAGATCTTTTAAATTATAAGAGTTCAATTGTCAAATGATTTTGATGATCTTTGACAATACAAATAGGACATAGAACAGCTTGTTTGCATAAGGCTTTAAGACAGATATGGGTCTTGAGTTATCCTTAATGATATTGACATTTCATTGAATTGTGAAAAAAAATAATCCTCCTTTTAATTATTTAGTTTTTATGTAAATAGGATAAGTAATATTAACAACTCTCTATTTTATATAAGGATTAATTGTAGGTTTACCTGCAGGAGCAATCTAAATGTTATTTGCACATGATAAGGATATTGGGATATTCACTTTATGCACAATACCATGGGCTTTTAAATTTGTATGGTCACCAATTCAAGATTATTATTTTTTTGAAAGATTTGGCAAGCGAAAAACATATATAGTGCCATTATTCTTAATTATGGGAGTTCTTATGATAATGGTAGCAGAATCTGAACACACTCTACTAAATCTATTTTATTATTATATTGCCATTGTGGTATGTTTATCTACAAGTGATACTGCTATAGATGGTTGGTCAGTTACATTGTTATCTAATGTGGCTTAACAAAGTGTATGTTAAACTTTTGGATAGTAAATTGGTTGGTTTATTACCCAATCAATTTTCATATTGTTAAATCAAAAGAGCATACTCAATTTTGCTTAATATTAATTAATTTTAGGAATCATATGTATAGTAATGTCATTTATTGTTATTTTTGTTAAAGAGACTAATCCAGTTGAAGTTATACATTATTAAAGTCTCTTTTAATAAATTAAATAAGTTAAAGGATTATATTATAATAAAAACCTAAGATTTTTATGTTTGTTCATCTTCCTATAAAGAAATGGAATATCATTTATGGATATTGCTGCTCCTATTGTAATGATAAGAGCAGGAATGGAAAAAGTATTTCTTAGTGAGTCATAAATTTTTATTTTTTGTTGTACTTTCTGGATTCCATTAGTTATTGGTTATTTTATATCAGGAAAAAAGAAGGAGAATGCTTTAGTAATAAGTGCTTTGACTTATCAAACAATTAATATGGCTTTCTTTTTATTAGATTATTATGAATATCGAAAATATCCATTAAGTGAAGGAACAGTAAATTAATTTTAATACTTGTTTTGTTTTTAATTGTTAATACATGAGTATTTATATTGATTAAAATTAATAGAATTTTTAGGAAAATCTTTACAGTGTGTGCATTTTCATTTGTAGCTGAGATTGTTGAACCCTAGTTAGCTGGAATGTAAATATCAATGATTAGTTCATTACATAATTTTAGTAGAGTAATACTTGATCCTTTAGTTTTATAATTAACTGCATATGCAAACATATATGTTTTGGTTACGATATGTGTGATATATTAAATCATAGTTTTGAGGAAGTATGGAGATGAATTCAAAATCAAATAATTTATAGCTAAAGAAAATTGGACACTTCATACTCAAGACACAATTGATAACTATCATGAATTAAAGGAACTTAAAGAATTAAATAATCAACCATGATTATTATTAAATATATAATTTATATGCTTAGAAAATTAGTTTTTAGATTTTCATAGGATTTTGAAAAAGTTATTCATTCTAAACTAACTAAAGTTTTAAAAGCTACCAAAGTAGAAATAATTGACACATCTTTAGAAATTGAATCATCTATTTCAAGATAAATCAAAAGAGAAATAATATTAAATGGTTATTGAAACATTAAAAAAAGATATGTCAGGTCTTGATGGATATTAAATTAAAACTAGCATTGCTAAGTGAATGAATTATTTATCTATATTAAATTCAATTTTAATTATGATTAAGTGTATCTTCTTAATCTTAACTTTGCTTAACAGCTTTATAATCCATCAAAAAGATACTAGATTATATTGATTATGAAAAAGAGATGTTTTTAAATTTTTTAAATATTATGAATTTGGAGATTAAGTTGAAAGTAATTGAAAAAACCCAAAAAAAATGGTGTGTTACTTAAACTGATGTTCAATTTATTTTGGATTTATAAAAATAGATTTCGTATATGAAAAAGTATCTTAAAAAATTTACATTTCAAATATGATAAATTAGAAAGAGAATATGAAGAGAATTAAAATAAAGGTATCTTATTATCTCTGAATGGTTTGATAATAAATGCTGGGTTCCATTTTACTTGAATATAAATTGAATTTTTGAAAAGAATATTAGAAAAATAGTCTCAAAATAAGTATTATTGAATTTCTAAAAAATAAAAAGTGAATGGAATATGAGATTATAATGAGTAATTATATTTCGTCATTAATTAATAAATGCATAATCCAATTTTTAGTGATTACATGCAGAAAAATGCATAAATTAAATTTATTAAATGAAGAAAACACATACAAGATATTTAGTGGAAATACCTACTCATGAATATTAAGATAAGAAGGTCTATTATGTTATAAAGGTAACTAATTTAGACACAAAGGATTTTAAAGAAGTTAAAAAACGATACTCTGAATTAGAATCTATTCACTATAAAATTTTGGAATGGATCAACATTTTCAAAATTAAAATCCCTTAGTTATAATTTCCAAAAAAAAAAATTCTTTTCAGTACTAATCTATCTGAAGAGAGTATTATAAAGCGAGTATTTTCATTTATCTATGTCAGAGATGTGAATTATAGTAATATTTTAATGGTGTTTTCTAACATCCTGAATTATAAAGTTTGGGATCAATAGAGGAGTTTATTCCTGTGACTAAAAATAGAAATCTGCCTGAACAGAATTAAATAAATCAAAATTCAAACAATTAATGGTCAGAAATTGAAGCTTTAAAGAAATCTTACTTGGCCAAATATGAAAATCAGGTTTTTTCATTACCTTAATAAAAACCTCAATAATAAATCAAGTATATATGATTTATATATTAATTTTAGATAGTAATATAGTTTTAAATTTGTAGAGCATGCCTTTATTGATAATTCAGCAATTTATACAATTGAAATCACAGATCATTATGCCAATAAGAGTTGGAAATTTAATTAAAGATATTAAGATCTTAAGGAAAACCATAGATAATTAAAAAAAATAAAGATAAACTTTGAATTACCAGAATTTCCTTAAAAAAAGGTTATAAATTCTATGGATAATAATGATTTAAAAGATAGAAAAACTTAATTGGAAGTCTATTTGAATTCAATATTTAAGTATGTTGATAAAAATATAAATTTAGATATCATGAATTAGTTTAAAGTAATCTTATGGTATTCTTTATTGCTAAAAGTCAATTAGATGGTAATGAAATAGGATGTAGATCAAAAGGTCCATCATAAACAACATTAGAAAATTCAAGTATTTAAAGCCAAACAAATAACTTGGATTAAAATGATGACTTTGATCCAAAGCAACCGAGAAAAATAACATGTTGATGTTCTCTTACTTAATTTGTATATATAATAATTTTAACAGTAAAATAATTAAATATTCAAATGAGTTACAATAGCAAAACTATTGATTTAATTCTGAAGGCTTAAGAACCAAATTAAAAGTAATTCACATCCTTTCAATAATTCTTTAAATCTAATAATCCACCACCTTTGTTATTTGAAAAAAACATAACACCAAAGAATGTGAAAGTCTAGCGTTCATTTTCTAATAAAACATAAGATTCAATTAAGGAAACAAAAAGAAAAAGTTTAAGTTAATTAAAATACCCAGAATATAGGATGTTAAAAATATACGCAAGAATTAAGCCAGGGGAATGTTAACTTAATTATGATAAATAATCAATTCTTATTGAAAATAATTCTTATAATTTTGATAGAGTATTTGAGTAATAAGCTAAATAGGTATATTAAATAAATAATATTAGGATGAAATTTTTGACATTATGGCAAAACAGACAGTTGATGATTTTCTTAATAATATAAATGGATGTTTGATAGCATATGGATAAACAGGAAGTGGTAAAACATTTACAATGTTTGGAGAATCAAGTAATCCTGGAATTGTTTTAAGGACATTTACACATTTGTTTTAAAGAAATTAAGAAACAATATATGTTTCAATTTTAGAAATATATAAAGATCATGTTTATGATTTGATATCTGGTGTTTAGGATTTAAAATTAAAGGAAGATTTATAATTAGGATTTTATGTTGATGGATTAAAGAAAATAGTATTAATTTTAAATAATTTAATTTAGAAAGTTGATAAATTAGAAAATTGTTAAGAATTACTTTAGATAGCTGAAGAAAATAGACATGTTGCTGAGACTAAATTAAATGCATTAAGTAGTAGAAGTCATTTAATATTAACTATTTAAATGGGAAAAGCAAAACTTCATTTAGTTGATTTAGCAGGAAGTGAAAAAGTTAATAAAACTGGAGCTATAGGCGAAACACTTTAAGAAGCTAAGAAAATTAATTATTCATTATCATGTTTAGGACATGTTATATAATGTTTATCATAGGGATAAGATCATATTCCGTATAGAGATTCTAAACTTACTAAATTATTAATGGATAGTTTATAAGCTGATTGTAGGACATCAATTGTAAGATAATATTTTAGATTTATAGATTGTTGCAATCTCTCCTGAAAATAAGAATTAAGATGAAACAGTCTCATCTTTGAAATTTGCTTAGAGAGCTAGATTTATTAAAAAAGAAATAAGAATTGCTACTTAGAAAAAGACATATAGAGATTTAGAATTAGAAATTACTTAATTAAAATAAGAATTGTTAGAAACAAAATAAAGAATGAGTTAAACAAGTTCAGTTTCATAATTTTAATGTAGATATACTACTGATTCTGAAATTCCATGCACTGAAAGTTTAAGATTAACATATAGAAGCATTAATAATGAAAATAAGGAAAATTGTTTACCAAATCTGAAAATACAAGAAAGTAATGCTTAAAAGGATTTAGAAAATAAAATTAATTAAATTCTTATTGAATTATAAGGATTAAATAAAGAATAAAATTATGATAATATAAAAAGGCAATTAATTAAAATTAATGATCTAACTATTGAATTAAAGAAAGCCTCTAAAGTTTTAGTGAGTACTTAAGGATTGAATAATAATTAATTACAAATTTAAAGTTAATTTATTGAAACTTAATAAGAATAGAATAAATAGTTACAAAAGATTGCTGAATAAATTTCAAATATGGATTCAAGTAAACCAAGTTTTAATATAGCTATAAATAATATGATTAAGAATCTATAATAATAATAAAAATAAAATATTGAAGATATGCAATTAAAATTAGAAAAAATGTATTGTGATATAAAAAAAACAACAAATGTGTCAGATTTTAATTTAAATCATTTAGCATTAAAATTAGTTGCATCTCCAAATAGATAATAATAATATTAGTAATAATAATAGATAAAAAGATCTAAATCAAAAACAAATATGAATCCTTCTGTAAAATATTTAAAAAATAAAAAATGATTATAATTAACCCACATATAATACTAAATATAAAGATCATTATATCTTAGCCTTATTTTAGAGTTTTTATCTAACAATTCTTGAAAAAGGTCCCATATATTCATCAAATATGTAAACTAAAATAGCTTAAGTATAATTTGTATGATAAGGTAAATAATCATAGAATTCAGGAGCAATCTTTGAAACAAGAGGTAATCTAGACCATGGTATATTTGGGAAATCATGATGTTCTGTATGATAACCCAAATTCAAAATTAAAAAGTTAGCAATACCAATATAATTATATGTTTCTAATCTATTAATGAATTCATAATGTTCAGTAATTAGATGAGCAGCTAATGGATGTAAACTAAAAAATATAAATGAATATTTACCTTAATCCAAAATAAGTAGATAATATTAACCATCCTAAAGCAGATGGTCCAATATAAATGTAAATTAATGAATTAGATATAATTATAGATACTAAGTTTAAGATTTCATAAAAATTGGGTATTAATGGTCTTATAAAAATGGGTCTGAGTGAATAGAATAAAGGTAAAAACAGCAAAAATAAAAATTTACCTAGAGGTCCTTTAACATGATCAACTTCCCATTAAGATGGTAAATCTGGATCTAAGTTAGGTAAATTCATAAATGTATGATGATCTGCATGATATCTTATAAATACAAAAAAAAAAATACCTTCCAAAAGTAATGGCAGATGGAACTCCCTAACCAAAATTTAAAAAGATAGCCATCAATTTATTGTATTAAATACTTTCAAAACATAAGAAATGAGTAAAATCATGCATAAGAGCATGGAGAGCATGGCTTAATACTGCTCCAATGCAATAAGATGAAACCAAATACAACAACCAATTTGTGGTTGCAAAGTAGTTAAGACACCAAAATTGAGCCAGAACTATGCCAACTCCAAGCCAAGCTGACATCAGGTCTGGACCAAAAAGAATTTTTATTTCTGGGTGCTTTTAAAGTATTTGTTATCTTCTTATTGCATGTGGTTCATCATGACCTTAATTATATCTCAATATATTATACCCATTATATGAAAATATTTTGTATTTTTTTCAAATTTTGTTTTCCCAAATATTGATTCTTTTTATTCTGAACCACTATTTTTCTTTTCGTGCACTTTCAGAAGTTCAGGTTAATTTGAATCTTCTAATAATCCTTTAGAGTTAAGGAACATTTTTTAAACTAATTATTTTTAATTATGATTTTTTTGATTTTGGATATTCTGTCTAATGATATTATTTCCCAAATCATAAATACAATTTATTAAAATATCACTTTGTAAATATTTATACACTATTATAAAAAAAATATAATACCTTAGATCTAACTCAAAATAATCATTATATTATATCAAATATAATTGTTTTACCTTTGATTATTAAGGATAAAGTTTCATTAATTAGAAACGATTTATAATTCTTAATAATATTTGCAATTCGGAGTTATTTTGATAAAAATAAAATTTGAGCCATAAAATTACCATAAATTTTCAAAGAAAATGTATTTCTAAGTTTATATCTACAAAAAATGCATAATAAATTCTAATTGATCTTAATTTCCATTTTCTTTAAATATGACAAGATGTGATTAATATTTGAATAATAAACTTAATCAAAAGGAGGCTTATGATAAAAAAATTTAAGTTAATGTTTAAAAAGCTAAAAACAATATTGTAAGTATTCAAAATATTTTAATAAAAAGTCTAACTTCAAATATGATTTATACCATAATAATTATTTTAATTAAATTAAAAATATATAAAAAAAAAAGAAAATGAATTATAATATAAATTTTTTTATATTTTAATAACTCTATTAAAATATTTTATTTATTGTTTATCTAATTGAATTGAATATAATATCAAGCTTTTTAAGCAGTTGATAATAGACTTAATTTTTATTGAATTGACTTAATATAAAGAGCATCTACTTCTGATGCCTTCTCTACTGCTTTTAGTGGTTTTGTAGTCCAAGAAGCCTCTACTATCTAAAAAAATTTATAATATTTTTACTGATTCCATGCTCTTTGTTTATTTTTCTAATTTGCTTACTTGATCTGCTTTTCTTTTTAAATAACTTTCTGGTTAAGATTATTCACCAAATGTTTTTTCATCAATATACTTATTAAATATTATTAAAAAAATAATACTTTTTTTTTTATTTTGTCTACTTTTTAATTGTGTTAAGCTAATTTCTTTCTTCTTAATTCTTCTTTTTATTCCTCATCTATTTCTTCTACATTAACAGTTTTTCTTGGAGTTTATTCAATGCCTTCCTCTCTCTTTCTTCTTTCTTCTTATTTTCTTCTTTCTTCTTCTTTAATATTTTTTTCTTTTTCTAATCTTTCCTATCCTTTTCTTTCTTCTCTTTCTTTTTTAGCTTATTATAAAACTTCTTATAAATAATCATGTCTTTCAAGCTTAAATATTTATTAATTAAATACTGTTCCTAAAGTTTAATTTTTAACAACTTTTGGTGTCTAAGAAATTTATGGTAGCTCTAATTTTTTTTTTTTCTATTATTCTTGAAGCAATTTTAATTGCTTTTCTCTTTCTTCCTTTTCTAATTCAAGAGCTTTTTAATGTAATTCTTTAAATTCTTTTAAATATTCCTTTCCTTTTTATCTTGCTAAACTTTCTTCATATTCATAATCAAATTCATCTTTTTTCTTTTTTTCTTCATCTTTTTATTTACTCAATATGATTGATTATTCAAGATCTTTTTTTGCTTTTTCTTATAGCTTTTTAAATCTTTCTAAATCTTTTTCTTTCATTTCTCTTTCT